>JAHZMT010000875.1:0-15905 GCA_027743785.1 Sinhomidia bicolor | reverse complement strand
AAGTACAATATCGTGTTCATCAATTTTACAGTGTATTTGGTAACGACTTGCTAATGAATTTGAAAACCCGTATCACAGTTCCATTTAAGAGTGCCTACAAGTATTTTGGAGAAAGGCTATAATATAAAAAGGAAAAAAAGCATCTTGGCAAATGGCACTCTAGAGACTTCAGTAAATCTTAATTCATCAATCATAAGACGCAGTGTGAATAACACGAATGCACGCAACGGCAAATTTAGTGCATTGCACACGTGCCATTATTGTGCTTAAATATTGACGCAACAACGTACATATGTTCATTTATTTTAAGTGTGCTTTCAGTACCTAGCTTTTGAACTCTTTTCTGTCAGAAGTGGGTGTGTCTGATGGATAATTAGTAAACTAGACGTACCATAGTACCATCGTTCCGTTTACTTCACGCCTGAGAGAGTAATGATAACGGGAATGACAAAAGATACGATACACGCCCAAAAAGTGAAAAGTCACACATATACATAGCCGTCCACAAACTTTCATGTCATAGTCATTCAACACTACAGTTTGCATAATATCGTCATAATTAACTCTAATGATCCATCCATTAGCACATTAATCAATATTTATCGTAACAAGTAATAATGAAGACGTCATTAATTAGCTACGGCACTAATTTTAAGACAACCTAGTTCAAAAATACAGTGAAATTGTTTTAAAAAATTCAGAATTTATAAAACTTGAACCACCATTTTCACTACCGTCGGAAAAGTTATTATGATGCACAATTTAACCCCCTGACTAGTGAAAGAAAAATGTAATCAATTTTATTACCCTCTTCGTATATGTATGTCATTTTGTCTCATGAAAATGATGGAGAAAATTATTTTTTATGGCAAAGTAGAAAACTCAACCCTATCACAGCAGCCTCTTATCATAGGTAATCTAAAAAAATTTACAGGAAGCATCCTCGTTCTCTTGTTGACGTACTACTACTATCTAATTTAAGAAGAAATTTGATTTTCAAAGTACTTAAAACTTTCCATTAAAACAACTTTCGTTCAGGCTTGTTTCCTCTTTTTCTCAATTTTCTGCCAAAGTGCTCCTCACTTTCACTCAGCAAATAAATAACTCATCCATGCCAGTCGTTTGTATATAAAAAGATAGTGATAAGGGAAAAAGCACTACCTGTCTGGTTCTTTTACTTCTGAAAAAAGTGAAAAGCAGAAAAACAAACATTTTTTGACTGATTCCCGTTCGTGACTCTTTTGCCAACCAACCATGATTTCGAGACAGTTTCCCCATTTCTCTTGGTCTCAAGTGGAACGGATTACGTTACCTTTCCCAATTTTCATATCAATCAAATTATGAGGAAGAAAGAGAGAACATAATCATTTTGATGATATATATTCCAGAAAACTCCTGCTAAGAGGTTTACTCTAGAAAAAGTTGAATATTCATCATGATCATCATACATATCACGTCATACAAAATGGATGCACAAATATCTCAGCTTCTCCCTACGTTTAAAAAAATGCCTGGAAAAAATGCGACTGTCAGCTTCCCGACCTGAAAACGAAGATGATGATAAAGTGGCTAAAGAGTACAGAAAAAAGGATGATTTTATATTTTTCTCAGTTTTTTGTCGCCAAAAAAGTTGGCAAGAGACAGAGACACGCGAAAAGGATTGAGATGGACGATTATGATAAAAGAAATGGATGTAAAATTCATAGTCATCATTACCAGCCAACCTATCCTTGTTTCGTTATTATTATATTTTTTTGTTCTTTCCCTTCTCTTTTCTGGAGCATCATTTGAAATAAGCTATTTTCGGTATCGTTGTAGCATTTCTTGCTTAATTTTATACAGCATATATCATCACATTTCCTGCACGGTATACTTTCTCCCACTCCTTCTTCACTCTCCCTGTCTAGAAGGGAAACTGTGCGTCAGATGAGAAATATATTTTTTTTCTTTGTGATAAACGCCCGTCATTCATGAAAGCACCGCAATACAAAGCGACAGCACTACTTTCAATGAATATTCAATACGTATTTTATAGCTTTTAACTCAAACTAATACGTGGACATATCAATTCTACACGATGCGTTAAATACAACATGGTGTCCATTTCCACGTGACCTATTTCAATACAATATTTTATCTTGTTCCTACATCATCTATTTAGCTGTTACAAAAGCATTACATAAATAAAATTGTTTACGATTTACTACACTGCTGTCTGGCGTTGGCTATTTAGTCCTTTGACTTATGTGACAGAGATAATACTTTACCTTTTCACTATTTTTTTTCAAAAAGTCATCAAAACATTTTTTTCACTGCAGCGCCACCGTCGCCACCAAATAAGGTGATGGTATTCTGTCGTCGGCTGTTTCGTTTGTATTTTGTATATCGGTGTTTACGCTTAAATGCTTTTGGATGGTCTTGTCATAAAAAAATTCTGTTTTGTGGATTAGATGCTGTGTATGCCTGACGAGCATGTGAGTGCTTAGACACACGCAAATAAATATGTATGTTTTGCTGTTGCTGCACTCGTGTACATTTTAGCTTGCCTGATAAAAGCACTTTACTCACATTTTGTTAGTCGAGGACCGACCGAAACGAAAAAAGCTAAAATAAAATCGATAACTTCTTTTCTCCACTGCTGGACAAGAAATAATATACATGATGGGCTTGAGAGTTGGAGAAAAGTAGCTCAAAATTACCGAAAACACGTTTGCTTACATAAAATATTAAAGAATGGAGAAATCAAGCGAGCAAAATAAACTCTCTCAATTTTTCGCTACATTTTTTGGGCTTGTGGTTTGGTTTGGGTTGTTTGTACAGAGTACATATAGACAGTGGTTGGCAGTTTGTTTTCACTTGTATGATGATGATAATACCATAAAATTGTGAATTTTTCAGTTCACCAAGTTTGCCACTAAAAAATAGCAAATGGTTATTTCTCTCTCTTTTTTTTTATCTTACTACACATCTAAAATTATCTAAAACAAAAAATAAACAGTGGATGATGACGATGATGACACGACACGACCTAACCATACATTATATTTTTTGCTGGCGGTGATGCTGAAAAAAAGGTGCTATTGAAATTATAAAATACACATAAAAAAACTGTGGATTTTGGAAACAATACATAGGTAAACATGTTAGCTGGTGGTGGTGGTTTTAACCATAACAGCTATTGGTTTGCGTTGTTTGCTACTGGTGGTGTGAAGTTACAAAATGGGAGCGTTCACTGAATAAAATATAAGCGTTTAGCATGCTACGGTAGCATTGCACGAAAATAACTAAAACCTACTACCTATTTACCTACTCATACTGCCTTTTAACTGCTGCTGCTGTCCTTGATACAAAATAAGCCGTTGTGACCAGGATGCGCTGACTGGCATTTTGACACAGAAAAAAGTGTAACATAAAAGTTAAATGAAGAGGGCTGCTTACAAGGGACTAAAGCTGGTTTTAATTTTATTAAATGATAAAAGCCACAGAGAGAGAGAGAGAGAGTATTAGAGTATGACTTTAGGTTTTTTTAAAATAACTGACAAAAATTGCGCTTGTAAAATGTGCTTCTGTCTTTGTCATCGCAGAGTGTTTGGGTTACTTTACCTTTTGGTCTTGGCGAAAAGTTTTGATCTTGACACGAGAATGACATTGTTTTGACTTTTCTCCTCTCTCTGTCTCTGTGTGTATGTTATGTACATAATATTGTGTGCACTGTTGTACAACAGTCAGTGTAATCTAGACTTTTTTGACGGAAGTCACCGCATCGACTTGTTAGTTTTCTGAGAGCTATCCCATCTAAGCCATACTAGACACAGAATGGACTGATGAAAATATGCATTTATTTTCATACTAACTAAAACAACAACTTTGCTAATTTTCACATTTCTTGCGTGCCGCAATAAGCTAGAATGGACCATGTACTTTCAGCCTTCCAAACTTTTCTGTAAATTTATGCAATATTTTATCTGGTTTAGCACATACTTTTGCAATAGTAATAATTATTATTACAGGAATTGAGGGTTTCTCTATGCGTTGGCATGTTCTCTAGTTTTAGTTGACATTGTTGAAAATATACATATTATGTGCATTATATTTTGACATTCGTCTATTATACGGTGACAGGAGAAGGCAAAATTTATTAATGATTTATTCTTATATGATAAGTTATATGTATAATAGTGATTTCAATTTTAAGCGTCACTCATAAGTAGACTTATGTAGCAGATAGCACGTAGAATATGCAATTTGCTGTCTTCCGGATTTGAGAACCTGTACTTAAAACGTTAAAGACGGGCATTTAACTCGCCAATTATTTGTGATATGGGGCAATGTGATAACTGCAGGTAAACGCATGATAGTTTAGATATTTATGTGTGCCTAGCAAGAAAAGTCGACGATAAGGATAAAATTACTTTGTACCTTGCATGTGTGCATTTTAATTACTATCTACTATCCTCGCAATAGTTGTATAGTTTTAATAAAAAAATACTGGCTTTGCAACCAACCCCTCCCTTACCATCATATTAAACTTCACATACTTTCCACGAAAGAATTTTTGACAAAGTATGCGAAAAATGGAATGAAATAAAGTTTTAATGGAATAATGGTACCCTTCAATTGCCGCTTGTGTCGTTGAGAATAGAAAACTACCAAGAATTTAATGAAAAGCCTAGTTTTCCGAGAGAAAAAAAATGCCATCGTCACATGGTACTCACTCACGTCATTTTTTCCCTTTTCATAGGTAAATAAACCGAATTTTAATCAACCACAAGTTTGTAAACTATCTACTTACTTTTTCCCTTTGCCCTTTTCCAAAAAAGCTCTTGATATTACATTATTATTTTTCTTCAACATTTAGCAAAGTTTAGCTTCATTCTACTTATATACTTTTTGTACATTCCCATTACTAGCTTGTCAGACAAAGAAAATTTGTTCATTTACATACACGCGCAAATTAGAAAAGCAGAAAAAAGAGCAACTTTTCCAGTATTACTTCTCTCTGCAATTTTAAACAAGTCTACAAACAAATCCCAATCACATGATGATCATCTTTCTGCTCATAAGCCGAATAAATGCCATTTTTTCTTGTTTACCTCTATATCTATTCGAGTTATTCAGCTAAGCTTATACATACATACATGCTCTACCACCGACAAAAGTAAACCAACAAACTGAACTGCTGCTCCGTCTCCTTGAGAAAGTTGAAAGTAAAAAGTTTCGAGAAGAAGAATAAATGATGTTGAAGGAGGTATTTGCCAAGTCAAAAAGAAGAATGAACCAAAGCCAAGAAAAAAAACAAGTCGAGTGTCGTTTTCTTGTTGGACAAAAACGATTACGATATCGTGGTGGTAGTGGTGCTGGTGCAGTATGATGCCAAAAGCAAGTGAAGAGAAAAATTACATATAAATGTAATGTAACTTTATTACATATCAGATGGAGATGAAAAGGAGAGACAAAGAAAAAAAAAGAGAAAAAAGTTTTCCACTGGGAGTTCCAGTTGTTCCAGCAGAGTGGTGCACACAGCACAAAAATTGCTTGCCATGCACAATTCTTTTTCTTCTCCTTTAATTTCTTCGTCTGTAACTGTTTATATTTCTTACGTAAATCGTTTCTCCGTAAACTACAGTACAATAATATAATTAAGAAAATCACAAGTTGGTCTTGCAAAGTCAAAGTGCTTTTTTCAAATGAAAGTGTTAAGTTAACCTTTTGCAAAGACAGGTAAAGAAAGGAAACAGAAGACGACGCATGGAGATAACAATAAAACCAAGTAGAGTAATATTTTCTTCATTATTACTCCCTTTCCAACCATCATACTCATTTTTGTTAATTTGCCTGGGCCAAGTAAGATTGAGAAGGTTTTTTGAGAGGTCAGAAAGTCTCTGTGTGTGTTTGCTTTACAAGTGACTTGTTTTCTAATTTCAACAAAAGGAAAAATGAGATATTTACTAGGAGAGCTCTCTTGAGTGAAACAAAAGGAATGCTAAATATAATAAAAACAGGGTTGAGTGGGTAGCAAACTCTTGGAAAAGAAGAAGAAAAAAGAAAGCTGTTTGACTATCACGTTTAATGGCTTCTGAGAACTCGTTAAAAATATTTAGTCTTTCATTCTTGTGTAGACATTCCATATGTGTACACGCGGAGAAAACACAGGTGAAAATTGTTTTTCTGACAAACGAAATAAAAAAAATATTTGATGTAATAAAACATACAGATCGCTCCTAGAGGCTGTTGGATGCTGTCTTTATGTGTACATCGAAATGAGTTTAAAAAATGTCCAAACTAAACACGGAACGCATGTAACATGAAAGGTTTTAAGCTGTCATAATTTTCCAACGAAAACTGGTGTGTAGTACGCGTTTCCTCTTTACAACAACAATGCTAACCGTTTATGACTGTTATTTAACGTTACTCAATCTACTTTTTTCTAGTTTATCTTTATCTGTAATTAAATTCGTCAACACGCATACACACTGCTTTGATCTGATTTACTCTGGAAATTAAAAGTCAGAAATATGTAGTATTCTGACAGGGTCAAATAACAGTGGAACAGTGGAATTTTAACGTATGTCCGTATTACTACGTATCTCAAGATATATAATGACTAATAGTGACTATGACCTTTGATGCTACAGGAAAAGCATTTCATAACTTTTAGTTGGACTAATTATATTATAATTTACTTGAAAAAAATAGTTCCATAAAATAAAGTAAACCGTGCAGTCTGATTCCGTTGTTCTGATTTCTCTCTTTAATAAACTTGCCGCAGTTGGCAATGCCATCTATTTTTTACAATTCTAACATTGAAGCAAAACAGTCTCGGGTCAGTCGTGGAATTTTTTTCCCATCATCATCATGATGACAATTGTATACTACTTTACAAGGAAAATAAACTGAAGACAGAAAAAAGGAAATAAGTGAACAAAGAAACGAGAAAGCTAGTTTTGTTTGTGTTTCGGTCATGTTATGCCACATCTTGTCATTTTGCCATGCCTTTTGCCGTTGTGTTTTAGTTTATTGTAATCCTGTGTTTTGAAGCAAGTCTGGTAAAAAACGACATTGTTATATTGTAACATGGACTTGTGTTCTGGTCGAAGAAATTTCGTATGTTTAGGTTAATCAAGCCATTACCACTTTACCACACCATTCTGGAACACATTAGTTATGTGCAAGATTCCCTATGATAAATCTAGGCCAGGTTGTTAGTGAGATATTACAACTGTCAGATCTGCAATATCTTTATTTCAACAATTCTAAATGAAATTCGTGGGCATATAAAGAAAAATACATATAATACTTTTTTTAAATACTTGGAAGACTTCCTTTACTGGCTTGTTTATTTAGTTGCTCCACTGCAGCATGCCCACACGCCGACAAAGAGGAAGAAAAGGGAAAATGGAGAAGCTACAGAAAGAATATTGTTGATTGAAAAACTGAAAGGTCACCCACAATCAGCGTAAAATTGCATACAAACAGTTTAAAAACTAGGTTTACACCCGAATTTTGGATTATGCCATGCCATTTACACTGTTTCCTGTATTTAGTCTATGAAAAACCAATGAAGAAACATAGTGAACTTGCCAATTTTCTTCCGGGTATACAATCAGACTTTAATTACTTTGGGGAGTACATACATTAAGAACTAAATTTTGCTGGCATTTTACTGAAAACGTATTGATGGAGTTGGTTTATAATTCAAGCATTTTAAATAAAATTCATATAATGTGTAAATTGTGCAAGCCAAGCTAAAATGTCAAAAAGACTCATATGATGTGATAGCAAGAGCAGAGAACAGAAGTGGTGATCTAAATCTTTCAATAATTATTATGCTACTGATCATTAACTTTTAACCGCATCTATCAAGCATGCACCAATGCATTTAAAATTGAAAAAATCGTTATTGGTCATGCTTAAAGCGATTATATCAATATTTGCGGCTGCCAGTACAGTAACCGCATTTTAACGATAATTATCATTCTCCAAGTTGTTTGCATATTATGCTTGCAAAGCCACAATAAAGCTAATACATATTTGTAATAAAATTGGGTGCAGAAGAAAAAAAATTGAATAAGAAAGATGAGAAAATAAAAAAGTGTGGTAAAAAAGTAACTATCTAGTCTTACTAGTGTTAGATATACCCGAGGAATGTAAATGCGTTCTATCATTACTGGACGCCAGGGGAATGACAACTGAGGAGGCCTGCGGTGGTCTGTATTGCGATGCACCCCCATCACGTTGATGATTCGGTGGGGGTGGTTGATGCGGCTGTTCTTCCTTCTCCATCTTACTATTCGCTACTAATTTTCCACTTTTTCTTCAAATTTTATAACTTTTCAGAAGCACAATTTTAAATGGCAGTGTATTTCAACTTAAACTGTCACATGCACTTTTCGTAAATAATTCTAGAGATGAATGTGCAATGTTTCTCGAACTACTAACGAACAACTTTACAGGTAAACTTTCCAAAAAAAGAATATTTGATAAAAAAAAACAAAATTACTTTCTGCTGCACTAATTACCACATTATCATCGACAGTCACTTTTTTGTACTGGTGAACAGTTTCAGATGGTAGCTCAGAAGCAGTGTAAAACGCCTTCTTTGGTCTCCACCTTCTCAAGTATGTACGCACGCAAGCAGATAAGTTACAATTTGCGTCAAAAAAAATATTACACTTGACGCTAATGTTATTATTGCCGTCACTGCTTTTTTGTTTATAAATTCTCAACAGCTTTATTCAAATCAATGCAGCAGCGTTCCCTCCTCTGCTGACTATTGAAGTATTACAGCATGAATAATAGATTGTTATAATTATATGGAACGTAAATATCGCCTGCACCTGCACATTTTACTAAAATATAAAAAAAATTATATGTTTTAAATATTACTCAGCTCAGTTCCAGTTCTTTTACGTCAAAACATATTATAACAACTGTATATTATTGTTACATTGCCTCTGTCAATTATGACAAAAGCCGCTTTCGCCTGGAATGCAAAATCTATCTGCTGCTATGCTGCTGCTCGCTGACACATTAATATTTCAGGCATTTATGGACAAACACAATGGATATTATTATTATTATTATATATCATTGTATTACATTTTGCAGCACTTTTAGCTAATGATGACCTATTCACTTTTCGTGTATGCCATTCACATGATGTTGAATCATCATATACCCATTGGTGACGAAACCATACGATGACTATATTACGAACATGGACGGACGAACAAAGCTTACCAGTATTTACAGAAACGAGGAATACACGTCAACTTTTCTATAATGATAGGTAATTTTCACTGACTTGCAAGATTTTTCAGAGCAGAGCAGTCGTCGCGTAAAGTGAATGAAGGATATACAGACAACAACATGATATGGTTCTCTTTAAAAGTTATTTAATTACTTACTTAATTAGGTATATCATCAAGTTTGAAGGTTAAAGCTAACACCGTTATTGTTCCATATACCAAAACATAACACTACTTTATGTAAGTATACTTAATCGCTTTGAATTGAATTGCTCCAATGATTTTCTGTAATACAGAAGCTGATATAAATGTTGTGAATAATATGTATGTTGATAGATGGTTTCAGTATGAAATGTCAATAATATTATAAATTTGTTCCAGTCTCGGCCAACAAAACCTATCTGCTGTTATCTTATCTTCGGCACCGTGTAAGCAAATACAAAACAAAGTTTATTAACTTACTCTCAACTTTTAATTACACAAATTAAATGTGTGTGTGTTGTTTTAAGCTGGAAACATGGTCTATATATAAAAAATTATTATCTTACTGTTCTACTTTTCAACCGACACAAACCTGAATAATATTTGACTTTTATGAACGAAAGAGTCAAGTTGGTGTTTTGTATTTTACGTAATGTAGGTATATAATATTCATGAATATACAAATAAATTCTCTTATTTTTCCTAAAACGGTATTATTGTCAAGTTTTGAATAAATAAATAAGCGTATTGAAATGTATTGTAACTGACTGTTTACGTTGTCGCCAGTAAATAGTTTTAGCATTGACAGTCAAAAGTAGGGTCTCGGGTTACACCTTTTTCCAATCAAGAATCTACGTACACTTTTTGTACGTAATATTATTATTATTATTATGTGAGCAGGCAACACGAAAACGGCAAATATATGTAATGTATTTAGATTTTTTTCTGGTGTTATCTGTCCCTCTTCTCTAATGAAGCGAAACTGTCAAATGATTTATATTCAGCAGGCGAACAAGCAGTTAGCAAGCTCTTCTGAGTAAAAGCTCTCTGAACAAACTGTCAACTCGATAACAAAATATTAGTAACTAACATAAGTTAAAACTCTAAACCAAACTTGTCGACCTGAATATGTGTATTTTAGTTTTAATATAGCTTGTTCAATAGTTAAGCAGAACAGTATCCACCAGTTTACACCGCACTTTTCCTCTCCGGATGCAGATATATACTGACTACATACATAAAAAAAAGTTTTGATAATGGTAATAATGATTATGATGACACTTGACCATGGAACAGTGGCACTAATGCACGTCGTCGTGTATAAAAAATAATAATGGTCTAGTTATTTTTTTGGTGTCCAGAAAAAAAAGAATTATAAAAATACCTAAATATTTTTTTGCTAATGAAGTGTGTGCATTCCTGCTTTATGACTTTATTGACGCAGCAGTCAGTTGAGAGAAGACTACTGACTACTTATTACTATTACCAGAGAAAATCGTAACTCTTCCTTCTAGTCTCCCTGCTTTCACGTCTATCTGTCTAGCGTTCAACTTGTTCACTCACTCTCACAACAACTCTGTCTATCTCGCACAAGAAAAATAGACAAAGCCCCTGCATGTTGTCGCATGTATGTATACACGACTTACTTACACATGCTCTTATTTAATGCGTTCTCTAACAAAGTCCCATTCCCATTGAAAGTCAATTTTCTTTTCTTCATTCCAAGAAGAAGAGGAAGAGCAGAAAAAAAACTCTCTCAAGACGAAGAAACAATAGCTACTTACTGCTACCACCACTCACATTTTTAGTTGGAAAAAAATTTTTTTTAGCTCCTACAATTTTTCTACATGGCCAATTCCTACAACCATCAGCATTAACACCAACCACCACCACTACTATAGCCACTATGTACCAGCACCACCAACGTAATCATCATTCTCATGAGGATGATGACGATGATAACGACAACGACGATACTCTCATCTAACTAAAGTACTCTTTTGCTGGTACATTAAAAAAATATGTGTCCAGAAGAAGTAGAGAAAAAGGAGAAAAAAAGTATCTAGAAATTAGTATTATTACTTGAGAATGTAGCACATACTACTTACTTGCTCTTAAACTACCTACTTTACTGGCTACTTATTATTAAACAACAGCTTAGTAGAAATAAATGAGAAAAAAACGAAATAGGAAGAAAAAAAGAGTCTGGGTCTTTATTATTATTATGAATCTTCTTTTCTCTTGTTACTTGAGAGCTCTTGTTGTTCAGAATAAAAGCGAGTATAATCGTTAGTTAGTTTGTAACATATTTAATACATATTATTTTTCTGTTACTAGTAAAATGTTTGGCACGGATGAGTAGAGCACAGCAAGTAGTGCTGCTGGCTAGATTAGTATGTAGTGTTAAAATCTAAAAAAAAAAATATATATATACACAGCAAAACAGTGTTACGCAACATTACATGCATTGCAGTAGTTTTTTTTAGACGAAAAGATATAATCACTACATATTATGATGACGATGATGAGGATCATAGGATAAAGCAGAGAAATATATTGAAAACTAGTAGGGATTGTGGTGTATGAACCCTTAATTTCCATGTTAAATACTCCCACAAAAAATAGTTTCCAACTTCCAACAACATGAGCAGCAGAGTGAAAAAGTTGCATGAAAAATAAAGCCATTAGTAATACAAGGCGACCATTTATTAGAATGCAGAGAGAAAAAATAGCAGCATATTATACATCAGCATAATGTAATCCAATGGTTTTGCATTATCGAATATGCCTGCTGCGGCCTAGCACTAGTGTGCCTACACGGTGCAGATGGGTAGGCAATTTTGGAAATGCTTTGGAAAAAGAGGATGACAAGAGATATGTGAGGATAAGAAAGAATGATGATGCGTTTCGCAAATATTTATGCAACAATTTCTCATCAGTTAGTTAGCTGCGTGATGAACATCATCGAGGAGACCAAGACAAGTCATAAGAATACGAGACGGTAGAGCAGGCTTGCATGCATGCATGTTTATTTACACATGATGAATTTGATGACTAAGACGATTGTGCAAAACAGTCCAACAAACCGAAACTATACGTACTGATGTACTTTATCGTTATCAGAATATACCCATCATCTCATCATCATCAAGTTTTTAAATAAAAATAAACCATTCCAGATTAGTTCCATCTGATCAACATCGTCAAAGTTTTTAAATACGTGGGTAGTAACGAACAAGTAAACAAGCTCGTACAAAAGTGGTGATGGTAATGTAGCAGCAGCAACGCAGTCACTTAAAATGCAAAGATACTAGTCAAGTTTGAAAAAAACTAGCAATGTAGTAGCGAACAAGTAAACAAGCTCGTACAAAAGTGGTGATGGTAATGTAGCAGCAGCAACGCAGTCACTTAAAATGCAAAGATACTAGTCAAGTTTGAAAAAAACTAGCAATGCAATGATGATATAATATGTTTGATGTAGCTCAGTTTTGTTTACGACTGGTTTTATATTTTAGTAGTTAGGTAGTTACTTTTGGAAATATATGCTCGTTGTATGTGTGTTTGTGAGTGAGTAATTTGTAATAATAACAAAACGAGCATCACCCACCATATACCATCAGTCAAATCAGCAAGAAGCAGAGATGCCAGCAAAAGCTTAATGTAGTCAGTCAGTAGGTAATATAGGAGTAGCCGAAGCATGGTAGCAGCAGCAGCAGCTAAAATTATTATCACAATCACACACGCGAGCAGTCAAAAGTGAGTGGCAGCATGATAGAAGGAGAAGAAAGAAAGAAAATAAACAAAAAAGTGAAGCAAAGCACCCTGATTTATTATTTCTGCAAAATAGTAGTAATATAGAGTTACCTACACATATAATAATATTATGTGGTGATATATTGTACATGTGCAAAATTCACTTTTCAGCTTCAGCGGTGCGTATTACATGCTTTAGTCTTGTAGTAATTTTCACAAAGGAATGGAAAAATATAATATATAATATGTTTAAACAAACGCGACGTTCTAGCGACCGCATACTTTCTGTGGTTGAGTACGGTAAAAATAGCAATCTTCTTAGAATCTACATATGAAAGAAGTAAAGAAATGAGTTATTACTGAAAAAAGGAGGCTTACTCTAAATTGATGTCATATGTGTTAATTTTGTGGGTTTATAATATTTTTGTTTTTAATTTTACATCATGCAAAGCAATTTTTTTTCGTTTACTATTATTTCTGGAACTATGTATACATTTGCAGTGGTGATAGTGGTAGTGTGATGGTTGATGATAATAGCTTAAAAATTGGCGTTGTCCATTGTGCTCAAAACGTGACGTATAAACACCAATAAATTGCTTGGTTCTGATACTTATGTAAACATACATAAGTAACTAAAAGCTGGTGAATGGTGGTGATGCATAGGATACGGGATTTTACCAGTCAGTACGTTTGTTTTCATACGCAAAAGTGCTTATCTTTTGTTATTTTATGTACACAAACTGCAACGAAATATATGTTGTTTATGACGGCTGATTTAAATTTCAAATGTCAACAATCAGGTCTGAACAGCGTGCGAAAAGTTAAAGACATATACACATTGAATAAATAATGTGATATGATGATGATGATGTGATACTTTGGCAGTGCGTTCACCAAGGCACACAAAACCAACTAAAGTACACGGCATGTCTTTTGTTGTGGAAAAAGTTGGCATTTGCAACAACAGATCCAGGCTTTTGATAAAATTTACTTACTACACGATATATATAACATGGCAAGAGGATTGGCATGTATTTAGTTCTGACTTTACTTCCTATCTATTGTCTACTGCAAAAAGTAGCAGAGAGAATTTGAAACAACATGTTTTGATAAATGTTCAGAGAGATTTTAGACAGTTTTTTAAAGCCTTGTGCTATTGATCAGAAATGAATCATTCATATATAAGCGTAACGAAATGAGAAACTCTAAGCTTTTTTATTCGAAGGACAATACCGTAGCGAAGCATGCATCTACCTGAATTTACATTAAAATAAACTCTGCGTGGTAATTTTTTTCATCTCTACATTATGTATTTATGGCAAGAACACAATTAACAGCAAACGTAATGTATTGTAAAAACGTTGAAATACTTATGTACATATGACTTACCTAGGTGCTCGTTTTGTGCTTACCAGTTCAACTTATGTCACATAAGTTATGTGTAGGAAATTTAATTGAAAAACAGTGTAGAATTCCAAGGTTTTTTCACGTTGTAAATTTCGCAAGTGCTTTTTGTAAAAATCACGTTAACGAACCAAGTCTAGGGGCAAGGTGAAATATATTCATTTGGGAAGAATTTCTTAACTAAGTAATCAACTTATTCTTTTTTTTAAATAACAGTCAAAACTTACGTTCACGTAAAACCTTCTTTAATTATATTATAAAGTGTTTTCACCACAGATAATTTGGATATATTTTACCTTTCAAATAATTTTGATTTGTACGCTACTTCAAATAAAGTTAAAATTTATTGTACCTGTACACCAAAAAATTATACACTTGACCTGTGTTTATTTGATGAAATAATGTTATATTTTACCTTTCAAATAATTTTGATTTGTACGCTACTTCAAATAAAGTTAAAATTTATTGTACCTGTACACCAAAAAATTATACACTTGACCTGTGTTTATTTGATGAGATAATGTTAATTTGTCAACCCATCAAAAGTTAATCGTGATTAATTTACTTCAAAGATCGAAAAGACAATGTCAAAATGTGTGTTTTGTTCAAGCCGCACATAATAGTATTAACTAATGGTGCCTTTTAATTGCTCAAACCGGTTTTATAAAACATATATTTTGAGTAATTAATTACGATAATAAACCAATATTTTTAAAACAAAAAGCCATCTTTATAACGGCATGTTTTTACTTACCTTCCATGGAGGCATCATATCCGGTCACAGATCGTCTCTGCTGCGCTTGCTGGGGAGGTCCAAGGTTTGCCCCGGACTTTGGGCCGCTCTGGCCACCGCCACCAGAGATTTCCGTCATCTCTGCCATTGGAACGTCAGGTCTAGGAGCCCCTAGATATTCCATCATGTGATACAATACATCAGTCTGTGATTCCAAATATCAAGAGAAAGCAATATTTTAAGAAAAGCTCCCCTTCTTTTTAAAAAGCTTGCTTTTACTCTTTTCACTTGGCCATTCTTTTCAGCTTTACAGAATGTTGCACAGCAAAACACAGTAGCAGGTACTGGAGTAAACAAAAAATTTAGGCTTGCTTCACAGGGTTGATATAAGAAAATGACACGAAATTGTACACAAATCACGTCACGCTTAGACAGGGTCACACCATGAATAATTAATTAATCAAGCAGCAAAATATGGTAGAGAGGACGAGAGTTAGTAGAAAGCTTACTACTACACTTTCATTTTAAAAAAAGGTTTTGCCTTAACCTTTGCTATAAACAAAATACTGTGAAGGGGTACGTACTTAAGGGTTTTTGATAGTTTCTTCTATTTACGAAGACGCTGAACTACAATCTACACTAAACAGAGATATAAGCACACACATACACAGACACAAAAAATGCACATGCAGGCAGCATTCAAAAAATGTAAAAAGACGTGTGTTTAAATTGTATGCATTTAATATTCAAAGAGGAAGCAAGAAGATTGGGGATGGACCAGACTC
>JAHZMT010000874.1:0-11426 GCA_027743785.1 Sinhomidia bicolor | reverse complement strand
GTTTCATATCGTGTACAACCTAAAAAACGAACGCAACACGATTTGACCATTCGTGTACACGTTTCCATCACTAGGTAGATAATACTACTTCTCACTTCACCCCATTGACTGAACACCGGATTCCATGAGAAAATAGGTCTTTTACTTCAAAAAACAGAAGTATTTACATCACAACTTTTGGTTTAATGGGTTAGGAATGCTTACAATAATGTTATATTTCAGACGAGAATATAAGAAATTGGGAATACATTTTTTCATGATTATTAATGACGTTAGTACTTCATTGTAAATAAAATTGGTAAAAAAAATTTGACTCCCACCATCGTCATACGAAAGGGTCCAAAGTATAAATGTGATATAAAAGACTTTTCTAAGGAAAATTAATTTGACTCATCCTTCGATTTATATGACAGCAGTTCTCTATCGTACAAAAGGATGTATAAACCATGTAATGTATGTACCCACCGTTCCGTACCATCTTTCCGTTCCGATGATAATCGTTCTTCATCAAATCACCATCATCGTTCTAGTTGCTGCTGTTGTTAATGGACAATTTCTGTACCTTATCGTACCATGCATTTCCATGATGTTCCATGTCATAATAATCCTCTCAGGTTACATGTAGAATGGAACCCAGAAACGATTCAAGATATTACGGACGACTGTATGGATGAAAATTGTTATTTTTCTTTTCTTTTTTATTATTATTTGTCATCATGTGCTCCGCGGCTGTATGGTTTTCTTTCGTTAGTGTACTTATGACCGACCTAACCATACCAACCATAATTAAAGTTGAATCCCTTCCACGATTGACTCTCCAACAACTTTTCTATACATTTTTTATTTAGAAATCTTTTTTTTACATAATAAATGAACCGGAGCACAGCACGCATGATTCTCAAATATGCTCCGTCATCATCATCATCATCAGCAAATGAATGTCTCCTATTGAAGAAAAGTATATAATTGGTATTGGGTATATAGGAAGTACTTCTTCATTCCACTTCGACATTATTGCACGCAAAGAATCAAAGAATGACTTTGGAGAGTGCTACTACAACAGGTGTCCGATTTTCCATGCTGCATGCGTGGGTTATTATTATTACAGAAGGGGCACAAAACATTTTATTCATTTATTGGCCCATTCATTCACTCATTATTTTACAATTCATCCAAAAGGTATGCACTTTTATTTTTTATGTATTTATTTGTTCGATTGTGTACCGTAAATATTAATGAAATGAAATAAGTACAATTGACATGAACGATTGTATCTCCCGTTCAATGCACTTCAAAAAAATTACACTTGAAGAAGAAAGCAATAAATGCTGTGAATCGTAATATTAAAATGTGTATGCATGTCATTGCATGTACATATGTCAATAGGAACGTGTACGGTTGTGTTGCTACAGTTGTAGCACACATTTACTATTTAAGTGAAATTAAAATGGTACGTGATTGTCGATGGAAGCAGGTAATTAGGAGTACATAATTTGCGTCACATACCGATTACTGTTATTTAATACCAGACACTAAATTTATCCATTTTGTTACGCTATATAGTGTAAACAGGAGTGCTAGGTTTATTTCGGAAAATGGCAGAGATTAATTTTAAAAATTTAAAATTTATACCGCTTGAAATGACATGTGCATCATTGACGACAACTTTAATTACAGGAAAGTCATATTTTTGCCACTTTTATTCCAATCAATCAATATGTGCCGAATTGGCAGTTTAAAACTGAAGCATTTCTTCCAAAAGTCACGAGCCTAGAGTGAAGCAAGCGCAAGCAAGCTGGGGCAATGTAAAGCAAAGTTCAAAGTACGCTTGATGAAGAATAAACCATTCGTATTTAATATTATGGAAAGTTAGGGTCGGTGAAGCATAAAAAACTACTCAACACGAAGAAAATTCTATTCATAGGTTTTAATGAAAAATGGAGGGGGTGAAAGTGTGCAGTAGGTACACATTTGACCTTTGACACCGGTACCTACAGTTTTGCGTGGCCACACAGTCTTTGAAAATCATACCCAAATTGATCTGAATCCACCTAAAAATAGAAGAGGAACTTTAGCGCTTACAGGTTACAGGCAGGCAAAAGTAATTATTTGCCAGTTATTTAAAATACTTTGGTAATTAATTAAAATTGTGCTGTTATACAGCTGCGTATATACAAGAATGTGTAATCTCATGAAACGTAACTTTTGTAAATTTTCTTGGTATTCTAAAATTGCTTGAAGATTTCATGTTTAATTTTCACAAAAAAGTACATGAATTTTGATGCACTGTAAGCCGTATCTAACTAAAATATAAACTGTTGACAAGAAAAGTTTCGAATGTTTAACGGTTTACAAAGATTCGAGTGCCACCACTAAACTATTCCGAGAAAGGAATTGACTGAAGATGTCTGTGTACTGTGTGACATCGCTAGAATTGTTCAAAAGTTATCCCGTTATCGCGTCACAGACAAGCCGACAGACAGACAGGAAAGAAAGCACATTAAATTTTGCAATTCTTGCAAAGTTAATAAACTATTCATTTGTCCGCTTAAAGTGTGAATGAGAACATTATTAAAAATTGTCATCATGAATGTACATATTAAATACGTACTTGCAGTTTGCAGTTTGCATTGAATTGCAATTTGGGGGTGCATTGATACGCACGTTTGCATTAACGACTTTATACCTTATTCATTTATAACTACGGCCTAAAATTCAATTCCAAACTGCATGCATGAGAAAATTAGGTTTAAGCTGTAAATGTGTAAATATGAAATGAATATGAAATTACTTGGCATTAAACACACTGCATTAACCTGAGATCTGTCCTCCACTCGACAATTCCTATCTTAACGTAAATATATTTGAAACTTATAATCTGTTTCTTATAATCTGGCTGTTTCCCTACTAATAAAATAATACAGCACCGCAACATGAACATAGCGTCACCATCATGTCATCATCATCAATCCTCTGTACATATCCATCTCAAACTGAACAAAGGCCGCGAGGAAAACTCTTGTTACGCGTTGACTGGAATATGCAGGAGAAATGTGTGTGTGCTTATATGCAAGTTATTCATCCAATTATTGATCAACTTATAAAAATGCTCCCTGAAGAACAACGCTTACTAAAATTCAAAGGTTAATATTTATTCGGAACATCCACTGAAAATTCTCGCAGTTGCTTCCCAGATATCAAACAGTTCACACAGAACTACCTCGAGTTGTATTATTTACAAAGTAAAGCAAAACTTTTTGACGGTTTAGCAAAATAGAAACGTTCAGCATGTCGTGTCCCTCTTGTTTCCTCCAATCTTGGAAAAGTTGCTGTTTGGTTTTAATAATTTTAGCAACAACATGTTCATTCCTTCAACAAACTTACGCGTACACAACGTTTGGAATGAATGAAAGGGAAATTCCGTTGACCACATCTACTCGAGAAAAATTTAAAAGGGAGGCAGCTTCTTCGGCTAGAACAGTTTTTAACCGGACGACCATTTCCTCACTGTTTGGGAGTGGACCTTCAATGTCAGAGAGAAAGCAGCGATTCTGCTTGTCTCGATTGAGGGATGCACTTCAACTTGTGTGCAGCAGTGGCTCCTTTGATAATTTGCCACAATACTTTAATCCAAGCCAGCACCCGTACAAATTGAACGACACTGCTATTTTGCCTGGAGGTTAGTTCCTAACTTGTAATTAAAAAAAAGTAAACAAATGTGTTTCAATTATTATTAAGCGTGTATGTATTATTATAGGGCACGCAAAAAATCTGAGAAATGATATTCCGACAATGGTGCGTCCAAGTGGCGGTCATATATTACGGAGGCGGTCAAGAAGGAATATTGTTCGAGAATGCTGTGAAAAACCATGCAGCTATTCCAATATGAAAAAGTACTGCTCGCCCAATGTGAGGTATGTACATGTATTTAAAACCGCGAAGACTTAAACCTGGTGCACCATTTTTGTGCAACATTTTTGATTTTTAAATTAAAGGTTGCCAGACAACCATGATTCCAATATTTATGATGATAACCAGCCGGTAAGCATGCTAGTTTTTCTTTAAAATAAATAAAGGGTAACTTTTTAATTTTAAAAATACTTTGGGAAGGGTTGTTTTAAAAATATATATAAACCCGTCAACGCTAATATAATGCTTTTAATTGTTAGCTAACACTTAATTGACTTGATGCTAAACAGGTTTATGGTTTGTCGCCACCAGCTTCTCAACAATGTGTGACAGTCGCTGACTTGCAAAGCTATTATCTCAAGTTTTTTCGGAAACAATGGAAAAAGGTCAACTAACATAATATGCTTTCAATGTTGTAACGAAACTTATCTAAACCTAACCTTTTTAACTGGAGCTTAAATAGTATGCATCAAAACTTAACTCATGTCAATGTACATATGTATAACCCATTTAACACACTAGGATGCTTTTCCATCGCAACACCACGGTCAAGTACAAGAACCTGACTTTGGAGAACCTGTAAATATCGATAACAGAAAACAATTGAAAGAGGTATCTGGTGCTGTAATAAAAAAAAAGCTTGCTAGCGTGAACGCAAATTATCTGCGAACTTGGTAGAAAAAATGTTAAATTAATGGCAACAACATTTTTGTGCTGCTTGTGCAGTTATCCAACACATCTCCGGCCGCCGGCCAGCCAGAAGAAGAGACGAGAGATGACAACGAAATCAACGAAATGACAGAAAATGTGGCTGGATCTTCCCACAATAGTCAAAGTGGAAACATAATGACCCTCCCACCCATCAACAAAATAGTAAATCTTCCCAGAGGTACAAATGACTACTTTTACTAGCTGGAGTGGTCAGAGAACTGCGCGTAGAGTCAAATGTGTGAACGTATTGGAAATTGTCATGTTCGTTCAACCACTTCAATGATAGTATTTCTCTCTCTTTTTTTACACATGTACATACATAATATTATGTAATAATGAATAATGATAACCAGTAAAATAAAACATTTTCATGTTCGTCAGAAAATAGGCTTTACTCAAACTTGTCATTGGCAAAATAAAAATAGAAAATACACACAGCAAATGCATTTTTACGCGCGTGTGAAATCTTACTTATGGCAATATATTTTTGGAGAAACTCTGATAACTGCGAACCAGTAAAAGTTCATTGGTAATCAGCATATAGTACATTTATATTTAAATATATAAGTATACTGCTCAGTTACTTTCTCATTTGGGTTTGATTGGGTGCATACTGCATATATAATATTATAAGGTCAACATTATTAAAAAACATTTTCTGCGAAATGCAACAACAAATGTACAAAATAACAACAAACAAAAGTAACAAAGGATAAACTCTAAATATGTATATAACAATCATAAACTATGTACCATTAAATTACAGGTAACAAGAAACAACATACTTGCACTAATGTTTAAAGTTACGCTATATTTATTTAAAACTAAGGGACCACAAATGTAATATAAAATAGCAGATCCAAATAAATCAAATTTAAAAAAACAATCGAATATTTTTCAGCAGCAGTGTACTTCTCTACTTGATACGTTTTCAGAACAAAAGGTAGGAAACTTGACAATATCCAAAAGAGCTAGAGATAAAAGTACATAGCTGAAATTAAAAGACTGCTTGAAATAGCACAACCGGAATAGTCTCATTACTAACATACTATTATAACCATGACTAGGAAACGATAGCTAGCTACACAATATATATTATGTATGTAAGTATTAATTATCATCAATTCATTTGGCTAAAACTCATCATCGTCTTCTTCACAATCTATTTTTTTTAGATTAAAATGTTAGTCTCCGATAAAATATCGATTTTCTCTTTTGTAATTATTATTCCTAATAATTTTAATCATTCAAAATAATTTTTTTTTGTTTTCGTAATCATAAACTTTTTTCTACTCGACTTAATTAATAATAATTATTTTGCGAATGTTGTAGTTTTCCTTCTTCTTTCCTACGTAAGTTTGTTTACTCAGCAAATGATATAAGTCGGATCTCTCGATTTGTTAAAAATTGCGATCGTTCGTTAGAGCTACACACTACTACATAAATACATATACATTTGAATTGCGGTCAGTACATACGGAGCAACAAATGGAAAAAAACGTGGATAGGAAAAAATCAGACATTTTTAGTATAATCTCACTCAGTTAAAGATTCTTTTGTGTGAACGTCATACAGGTGAATTACTGCATCAGTCTCCTATTTTAACGGTAGTTGTTTTTTTGTAAATAATCAAAATAATAGAAAAGGATAACTATAAGAATACATTGTAATACTTTTTTCATTATTAGCCACCCGTTTCTATGGTTCTAGCTATATGTCACTGCTGAATATGCTGAATGAGAGAGAGAGATATAGAGAGACTTGAGAATAGTGTTTGAAAATGCATGAATAGGTACATTTTTCTTCTCGATATTGTAAAGCTTACGTACATTTACCATTTTGTCATTGAACTACCTACCTACCTACCTACCTACATGCCTAATTAATTAGTCTATCTCTAATAATTACCCCAGTACACTTCCTCCACAATATGCTCCCAATCATAATGAAATTCATTTTCAAGCTGCTGCTGTTGCATACTTCCCCCGCCCTCCACCCCAGACTCAGAATTGTTTGGATTGCTGGCACCATCTACACTTTTTATATAATCACTAAATTTATTTTTGATTTTCGCGTTATCCGTCGTGTTTAAGAGAACTTCATAGTCCTCTGCGGAGAGTGATTTGGTGGACACGCGCTCTACTGCTGTTTGACTTGCAGTTGAGGAGACGCTTACATAGTGTGCGTCCTTGCTACCTGTTAATTCTCCTTCAAACAAACCACGTATGCCGAAGCACTCTCCGTTTCCAAAGGCATCAAACATCTCAGGGTCGGTTTGAGTGGAGGAATCAATAGCTTCCAGAAAGGAGATAAACTCTTCCGTTACACTCGGACCGCTAAACACAGGTGCTGGCGGGGTTGATGATTTCCGCTTGTTAGAGCTGCCGGTTTCTTTTACTTTTTCAACATCAGTTGTTTCAATACCAGCATTGTGACCATTTGGAATGGCATTGAAACTTGTACCGATAGAAGTAGTAGTAGTAGCAGTCGCTTCGGAAGAGGTTTCAGATATCTTAAACGTTGCAAACTCGTCATTAAAATGAATGGAGGAATCCGTTGCAACTTTTAATGCTGCTAGATCCGTGGTATCGCTACTGTCTGGGGTTTGAGTTTGAGAGTCGGACATGAGTACTTTCTTCCAATCAACATTCGTATTAGTTGCATTGTGTTTCTGATCCAGACAAGTTGCACGAAATTTGACAATGTTGGTTTGCGTATCCGTGCTTTTTCTTTTCTTTTGCGTAAACGATGGAGTCGCAGGGGATGGTGGGACCGTCTCCACGGGATTACTTTTCTGAATAAATGTAGTACAAACTGTTTGGCATCCAAGGTCAACTTTTACTCCCGCTCGTTGGCAGAACGCTTGAATCGAGTCAAAAACTTGAGACGTTGGTTCTGTTCTCTTTGGGAGAAGCGTCAATAACCTGGACTGTCGACCAGACTTGGCTTTCCGTCCAGTTGCTGAGGTAACAACGGATGGTATGGCAGGTGAGACATTACCCTTTAGAGACTGCATTTCCTGTTTTACAGAACTGCAACAATAATTCATACACATTAGGAATTTCAGCGGTTCACGGTTAAGAAACGGTTGCTGTAAATGTACACACAATCGTTAAAATCCTTACTTTCGTTTATCCTTGTATTTGTTGTGATCATAAATGTGATTCTTACGACGACAGTGAGTCTGTAGAGACTCGAGCGTTTTGTAAGACAACTCACATGTCGAGCATGAGTATTTCTCTCCGCACATCAACTTGTGTGTCTCCAACGCCTTCTGAGTGCAAAATGTCTGCTGACATTGCTCACACTCGAAAAGCCTTGGCGCATGGACTTTCTTGTAATGCTGGAAAAATAGTCAAAGAAAATTGCGGTCAGTCGAAATCTTTCGAAATATATGGAATATGGGACAGGTGCAATTTCTAATTAAAATACACTATACATACATACCTGCTTAACATTCTTGTAAGCCTTAAATGATTTTTCTGCCGCTTCCACATAATACTGACATTTCCTATCTTGACAATAATAGAATATGGGGCATGGTAGCGCCGGCGATTGAGACTCCTTATCCGTGAAACCCAAGTGTTTCCTGATATGGCAATCTATCGATTTATTTTTTGGTAACTTTTCCTGACATGATGATACTGGACAGTACAAATCAGTCTCATTGTCTAGTGCTAATAGAGATAGTGGAAGGCAGACTCTGATCTCCTTCCACGATTTTCTATCTGCAATACATAATAGTTTGTTTCCAGGTAATGTAAATCGAATAAAAATACAATAGCACATATATATACGTGAAACGAATGTGCCAATTAGAATTCCGCTCATACCTCCAAAGCTAGGAATTTCTAGAGCAGTAGGCTGAACTCCGAAAGGAATGACGTCACCATTCAAGAATGCAATCCAGCCTAATGGAAACTTGGCATTTTGTTCAGGTTCATTAAGTGACTTTTGAAGACTACAGGAAGCGTCTGTTGAGCGAGTAGAAGAAGTGGAAGCTTGAATCAACCCATTTTGTGGCAGCAAACTCAGAGGTTGCTGAGCACCACCAAGTGAGAAGTTATTTACGTCACCATGTTGACCAACGTTGAAAACGTTGATTACCAGGCTTATGTTTTCAATGAGGACCGGAGGCTCATTTCTATAATCATTATTATTGCTCTAATTTTACCCATGTACAAATAATGCGCCTTTGTAATAGTTTTTTTTTACCTGACTACTTCAGCCATCCCTTGAAAATTTCAAAATAGTAATTTGCAGACATTGATAATGCAGGAAAAAGTTGACAGCATCAATGAATAAGATCCACTACTCCTTGCATTTATAGAGGTACTTTACCCTATATATCTAGCCAAGTATCTCTGCTCATCGGAACACCACCTAACAGCAAACAAACGAAACCAATAATAACCAAAAAGCACCAAACAATGATTTAGAAATTGCTAAATATAACGCCAAATAATTTTCTTGTCGCAGTTACCAAACAAGTCCACTTTCCTCTTGAAATCAGTAGCTGCAGCAATTCCTCCAAGCTTCTACATTTAAAAAAACAAACCCACCAGTTACAAACACGTAAAACTGTCCAGTTGGAGTCCAAAAGTCTTTTGTGGTCGTCGTCGTCGTCGTCACCCCTTTCAATTTTGATCACTCCAACCACCACGACTATTTTCCTTGTCCATCTGCTCCCACTGCTGAAACTGAACTGAACTCAACTAACAACCGAGTCGCCCAGAGCTCAACAACAACAACAAATTGATGATCATTGCAAATTGACATCATGGCGATGCAACGGCAAGTCAACACACTGTACTTAATTTAATTTCATTACGTCCACCACAACAACCCCTTGTTCTCAATATAATGTGTACCGTGTCCAAAAACAACTCAACAAATCCAATAACAAGTATAAATAAATACAATGGTGCTCTTTTCAATTGCAAAGAGCTACCGCCGCAATTAGGTCAATAATCCGCAACAACAACAATTACCGTGTGTTATTAGCTGCTGCTGCTGCTGCTGCAGCCAATAATAATGTTTGTGTCCAGTCCAGAGAAATTGCCATTTTTTTACAACGTCCTAAAGAGCACAAAAGGGAATGAGATGGAGGAAAGAAAGCACCAGAGACGCATTCAACAACAAACAACTTCACTGTGTGCTTCAACAGCACCAAGCACCACGGACCACGGCTCTCTGATGATGATTATGATGATGATGATGACCAAGAGGCTATGCCACCATAACAACAACAACAACAACTACTCTGTTTACTGCTGCTCAATGCTGCTCTGCCGACGAGAGTGCTCTTGCCTTTGGCAGGCATTCTTCTTCTGCAAAACCATAACACAGCACAACAGGCAGGATCTCTGGCTGGCAGACAGACAGACAAAAAAAATCAATGCAGATAATCTTTCGAGCTGTTTTGGAGGATGTATGGAGGTTATATAGCAACTATATAAGGCATTATTATTATTATGATGATTATAATCAGTNCCATAACACAGCACAACAGGCAGGCTCTCTGGCTGGCAGACAGACAGACAAAAAAAATCAATGCAGATAATCTTTCGAGCTGTTTTGGAGGATGTATGGAGGTTATATAGCAACTATATAAGGCATTGTTATTATTATGATGATTATAATCAGTACAAAAAAAATCCAACCATGATGCCTATCACCGGCGGCATTGATCATTAAATCAAAGCACAGTTTTCTTCCCCTTTCGTAAATAGCTGTGTGTGAGATTGTAGGAAAAAATATTTTTAAAATGCTTTCTTTTTTTATACTTTTACTGCAGAATTCGAGTGCCAAGAATGTGATGATGATGTTGTTGTTAGTATTATTGGTATGTGGTGCAAGCAAGTTTTTGTTAGTATGTAGCTTGCAAAAACAAGTCTCAGAAAACCCCTTTCCCTGGGGCCCTGGTTGGTATGGTGGCTCCTAGTTCCTGTGCCTTGCCTGTGGAGTTGTTGTTTGTGGAGTCAGAACTCTGAGAGATCATTTCTCTGCTGCTGCTGTTCATGGGAGATAAAAATATGCTGCTGCTGCTAGAGCTGTTGTTGTGCAAATCGGGAAAATGAAAGCCTTTCCACTCCACAATCCACATAATAGAGGCAGGCCGCAGTAGTAGTAGCATAAAAATCTAGAAAGAACAGCTATTATTACCCGGCGGTAGGATGAAAAATGCAGAAGAATTTGCAAAATGTTTTGTTTGTGGATGATCTGATGTGATGATGGTAGCGAAAAATAGGTGGTTGGTCGCAGCTTTTTCATCTTTGCATTTTGCAGTCACGCCACTTGCACTCGTGAACAGCAAATGGAGATAGAGAAGAAAAAAGCTTGCAATTGTCAAAACTAAAAGATAATTAGTTTCAATTAGTAAAAATATCCTCATCACATCAGCATGTATGCATGCACTACTACGCACACAATAGAGCACACACAACGACACAACACAATAGATCACACCACGGGACATCAATAACAACAACAGCATCAGCATCAGATTACATCGCCACCACCGTCAGTAAGTCCACTAGTCCAACCACAAAAACCCACTTTTCCGTGCAATACTCTTGAGGAAGCGTTCATACGCAACGTTTGTAAATATACGTGGGTGTGCACGAGGCCACAAAAACTACATTATTTATGTCGCTCACAAAGCCATACATGTTCGTCGTCGTTGCGTTGTGAAACATTATAAAATGATAAATTATGCACGCTTCAAGTCAAGTGGGCGAAAGTAGAGGAACTTGTTGTGTGAACGCTGCCTAAACAAAAGTCAGCAGAAGCTTACACAGGGCAAA
>JAHZMT010000873.1:0-14161 GCA_027743785.1 Sinhomidia bicolor | reverse complement strand
ACATTGTAAACTGCAGCTTGAACTGGATGAATGTTAGGTAGATAGGTTGATAAATCAGAAAACAGCATCATCATTTTGGATTCAAGGAGCGGACGAAGAAAAGAAAGAAGAAAGGAATGGGATCTCAGCTGCTGCTGCTGCTGCTGGTGCTACTACTGCTTTTAGCTATGCATGTTATGTAAGCCTATGTATAAATAATGAAAATTTTGGAAGAAAGCCTTGAGCATCTAAAATGTATCATTTTACATTACACCGCCCTTGCTTAATGAATAGCTGTAGTGAAGTGCACACAAAGACCAGACCGCAAACAATAAAGAGCGCATTTTACTGGGGATTGCGGAAGTAGGTAAACGTCATTTAAAATCTCATCTTCTTCTTCATTCTGCTCTTTCTTTTGGGCATTTAGGGCTAATGACAATCAAGACGTTTTAACGTAACAAGGCATAAAATTATATGCAGCCTACAGGTAGGGGGTATTTTTTTGCTGGAACACTTTTACTTAATTTTCTGTGCAGATTAGGTACACCCATTTCACGACACACAGTCACGGCATGACTGACGGCGGTACCAAGTACTTATACGTACTAGTGGAGTGGGACCACCACCACCATCAGTGTCAGCCGTCGCCGGTAAGATGTTAAAAAAGAAAAAAAAGTTTAATCGAATTTATGTTACTTTTTTATTACGTGCCGTTCCTATTTTTTCGTCTACTGTGCATGTTAAACAGCATTTTAGCGGGGATGCAAGTAAAGCTATAAAATAGAAAGTTTCAGGGAGCTTTTTTTTTCTGCTGTTGAAAGCAGCGACTCATCTAAGCATGAAAACTCTTTATCCTTGGATAACTATCCATTTTGCAATAAAAAGATGATCGTTAATGCGGTTCAGTCATCCAAATACTTTTCCCAAATACCTATAGGTATGCATGTCATGTATTTTTCCACTTTTGTTCCGGCAGCTAACATAGGCACCTGTACATGCATACATGCATATATGTATACATTTATAAAAATGTATTTTATTATTGCAAGTTTTACTTTCTTCTGTTTCAGATTTTCCAATGTCTACTCCTTACTTGCCTATTTCATTTGACAGACTGTGACTAAGCAAAGTAGCGTACAAAGAAAAGTGACAATTTTTTTCTAAAAAGTCAACGGCAATAGTTACAAGACACAGTCTACATAGCAGAGCAGCAACTTCATCTTCAACACCAATCCTATTAACTTTAGTAATAAAACTTGCCTCTCAACGTCACCTTCATCTTGTCAACAAGAGAGAAAGCAACATTTTAACATTACGCACACACTTTTCTTTTCTCTTCTTCCCACTCTCTCTTTTCTTCATTAAAGACAAAAGCATACACATTATACCTATGCACATTTCAGACAAGGCCGACACAAACATTGTCGCTTCTCGAGTATGAAATTTTTTTCTCGAAACGCAAATCAAAGTTTTTACTGTGGACCGAGGTGAGAGAAAGAGTAGAGATTGTTTTGGTTTATATGGAATGGACCAAGAAAAGTGAAAGGCAGCGTAGTAGCATCACCACTAAATTATATATATTTTTTAAAAGTAGGGTACATATAGACTAGCTATTGTAAACTCTGTTTCTCTATTTGCCAGTGACATTGTAAAGTTTTTCTTTGGTAAATACAGAGAAAAAAGTACATATTTTTTATCAACCTTCACCCAATTTCTTCTTCTCTCAGCCAAGAAAGCAACAGACCAAAGTTTTTTGTTAAAAAAAAGAAAGCAGTGTATAGACAAAAGCATAAATGAAAAAAAGACGGTGAGAAACGAGTGTTTTTTTCGCTGCCTCTAATATTTTTTTCCTCGTAAAAAAGTGTTTCCACAAATGTGCTCATCAGTGCGGTAAGCAACGCCTGAAAATTGGCCAAATCTGAGTTGAGTTTTTTTCCTTTCTTTTTTAAAAAAAACAACTTTCACTAAGATGACAATGCAAAAACATAAGCACATAAGTATATATAAAGTTTGTAGATAAAAAGACCATAATGACACAACATGATTGTACACGTACACAACTGTAAAAAAATACGAAATGGTTGAAAGAGAAGAATGCGAGATATCTCTGGGTTTTTTTCCTTTGAAGTACTACTGACTCACTCACTGACTAGAGTAGCCACACACACACACACACACACAAAGGAGTAGGCGGAAACTAGAGGTAACTAATATATTTGTTGCTTTTATCTTGCTGGGAATTTGTCATACACTTATACTGTAGAAAAACAGCAGGGATAATAATAATGGTTGAAAAGTGAGTGAGTTTGTGTGTGTGTGTGTGTCTTCCCTTCACCATGTACATTATCACTGCATATTACTTACGTCAAAAGAACGTGAAAAGAACAATGAAGGTTTCTGTATATTTTATATCTGCCTACCTTATATTATGTCTATTCACTTTACAGAAACAAGTAATAAAGAAATGGAGCTTCATTCGCTACTAAAATTACGGTGTAGCATTTAAGCAGGAAAATAAACAGGAAGAGAGACGACAAGTGAGTGTTTTGTTGTACTGTTGTAGAGAGAAATACTTAAAATGGCTTTTTACGAGAGACTACATTTTCCAAACAAAAGAACATGCCTAACAACAACAACAGCACATTTACCTATGCATGTATACATACATGACACTTGGATGAAAATACCCGGTGAAGTGATTCTGGTGTACAGACTGCAAGTTAAAAGGAATATTATGACTTTCTACCAATAAGAATCATAATGATCACTATTCACCATGCAGTGTATTGAAAATATATTGCAAGTTTTGTAAATATGTATGTAGATATGTATGTATTGTTTACTTTTTACATTCCCATTTTGCACTCCTTGTTCAAAACATCAATTAAATATATAGGCAATAATAATTTATGCTTTACACTCCAAAACATAATTTGCCTATGCTTCTTTCTTTGTAATTAGCTGGTTTTATTTTCAAATGGCATTTCATATGGTGGAAATATATGTGTGCACGTGTAAACACATAAAAAGTTACCAGCTATCATTTTCTCCTTTTACGCCTTGGCGCTATATCGACTTTCATTAAAATTAAAGCAGGAAAATACATTCGTTAGCTTTCTCCAGTCCAGCAAACAATCCAGGCGGATTTTGGTGTGTGATTCCTTTTTCCATAAAAGCAAATTGCGTATTAGGAGGAGAAGCACATTATATAGCAAGCATATCGTTCTCATATCATGAGCCCTTTTTCTCTCGACAAAACAAATATTATGGAACAACTCAACAGGCAGCTAAAAACTCTACTGTTTAACAGCGCTGATCTGCTGCTGCTGCCATTACAGCTACTGATCTGAAATTATTCTTATAAATCTTCCCCATTATTATTACAGCAGCAGCAGCAAGCCAATAAACATGCTTCTTGTGTTTCGTTCGACACGGAGCACAAAAGTAGATGAGAGACAAGAGTTGCTGCTGGTGCATTCTTTCCACTTGAGTGAACTGCATTGATTGCCCGAGACTACAAAAACTTATGTGTTGGATAAAACATCACTTTTATTATATTCTATTACTATTACACTCTCCTCCTACACCAGAGCACATCAGCACCAACACCGGATAGAAATCCGATGCGCTATCATTTGCTTAGACAGCGGAAAGATTTCCATTGGATTTAATCAAAGCTACATGAATAGAAGAAGAAGAAGAACATGGAAATAAACATCCACTTCTCATATTATATTCATAGTTGCTTCTCTCAGCAGCAGCAGTAGAGTAAAGCTTGAGGCTATCCAATAACAGCTTTGTAAGAAAAAAAGTTAACTGGATTCTGGTGGACATGTCAATGCAGTGCTCTTTATAGGCACATTATAAATAATATCTATTACATAAATATCCGTATCCATTCATATTGTAAAAAACGATAGTAAATTATAGTTTTTTATACAAGCAAAAAAGGCATTTATAATAATAATAAGAATAGCTTCATTAGCAGAGGTTGTTATAGACCGAGGAAATGTACACAAAAAAGCAGTGCACATGGCTTGCCTACTACACAACGGCGCTATATTATCTACACACAACATCGTTAAAAGGCACACAACTTCAGTGGCAACAATAAAGCCTACAAACATGTTCTGATCTGAGATAGGAAAAAGAAAGAGAAAAAAAAACACTTATTGCTGCGTAGGTAAAATGTGCAACGAGAAAAGTCTGTCTTTTTTGTATGTGTAAAAAAATTCCTTCAAGCACGCTGTTTTATTATTGCATACGTACTTACACACAAATATGCAGTCAACTGTGCTTATGCATGTATACATAGTTAAAAAGGAAAAAAATGACTTCTTGGTTGTACACACACATAACTAGAGAAAGTATTACAAACAGCAGTGAAAAAAGGAAATAATAATAATTGTGTTGTGTAGAAAGAAATACAAAAACGAATGGATGTAGATGTGTGTGGCAATGGCAATATACACTTTTTTCAAATAATATAAACCAGAGAAAAAAATAATAATGACAAAAGGACTTTATTTCTCACACCCATATATTTTTCAGGGCTCACTCATTGCATACACACAGGGGTAACTTTAGTATTGCATTGTAAAAAGAAAGAAAAAAGAAAAAAAAGAATACTACACATGGGTAAAATATTTCGGTGATATGCTGTTTTGTGTGTAGTATAGCGTGGTGTATATATGGTGTCAGTATAGCAGGGTATTCTTTTAAATGTACATACTAGTAGTAGAATGAACAAGAAAAAAAGGCATGATGCTTAAAGGACCGTCGTCGTAGTCCTTAGCTGTTCTCATTTTTATTATGAGTATAAGTATTTTTTTTATATATATGTAGGTATACACACTTGTAAGACTGACTTTTTTCTACGATAAAAAAAGACCATGGGATATTGGACAGTATAGAAAGAGTGTAGTAAAAAAAGCCAACTCTGCAGTCTTCTTCTGCTGGTTGTTGGCGGATATAATAATAATAATAATGATAGAAGTAGTAGTAGTAGTAGGTATCATATAACTGTCTTGCTGGCTATACCATACCACCACCACCGCACCGCCACCACTACCATTGCTCATCATAGTAGGGAAAGCAAGCCTGAGGAGGAGTTTTTTTCTCTTCTTTTGCTCACATTCACTTATTTCTCTCTCTCTCTCTTTCATTTCCATCAGCAGCGCTTACTCTTTCTGAGCAGTTTTTTTTTCGTTTAACTTTTCTTTCATCTGGACTTTTGGACTGCATTTTATTCAATGTTCTATGTACAGTGTATATGCTGGTGCACACTGTTATTATATACTGCTGTTGATAGTGATGGTGATCATGATGATGATGACGATGACAATGTTCGCATTACTCGCGTTTTGTTCCGTATGAGAAGCTACGGAAAGATGATCATGATTACTATATACTTATTTCTTCACGTACTGCTTTGGTGTATGGTAGTAGTGAACCAAGTGGAGTTGCATTATATTTTTAGAAGAGGAAAAAAAGTATTATGGAATTATTGTACTTTTACTAATAACATCCAACATTTTCATTGCCGCCGCGTCGCTATATATGAGCAAGCAGCCGAACAAGTCATTTTCCATGTTTATTTATGGAGCAACTCAACAGAAACTCATTTTGAACTATTTATGTATTTGAGCAGTATTTATATACATATGGCATAATGTGCAATTACATGGAATATTGTGAGGAAATAAAACATGTAAGATTGCAATAATAAATATGAGAAAGCAAGAAAAAAATAATCTAGTTATGTTTTTTCTTCCTCTGAGGCCACATGTGTGTCATACCGTAAGTACATTACCTTATCATGTTTTTTTACGATGACAAAGTATCATTAAAGTCTTGTCGTGTTTACATAAAAATGTGGAGTATGCCTACACATACATAATATTACATTAAAAATTAAAATGAAGAATGCTAGCGAAAAAGGAAGAAGAAAAAAAATGTACAGGTATTTTTACAGCGAAAAGGATTACCATTTCATCTTTGTATTTTATTTTTTACCGTTGTAGAAAAAAAATCACCGGAAATATTTTTTATGAGTAGTTATGTATTTTTTCCAAGAAATTCTGCTCATTCCATCAATGCCAAAAGTTCCTTTTTCCAAGCCATACATACATATGTACATAGCTCTCACAACACTTTTTATGTTTCCTCCCCTTCCTTCCTTAGCGTGGATGCTACTTAAAACGCTATTGGTAAAATTGGTGATTGTTAAGTTCAATATGGTACTCTATATTAGAGCCGAACCACCCAGTTAACAAGGTTGGAAAAGTGACATTATTTTAAGTAGAAGAAATTATAAGTGCGCCTTGTGTCGCCACGCTGTAAAAGCAAGTTGGTAAGTAAGCACTTTAGAAAAAATGGCATTTTGTTGTGCTGCTTCGTTCTGGGAAACTCTTGCCACTGCTGCAGTTCCATATATTTCCTTTTTATGAGAAGGTCCTAGTTAGTCTCCAAAATATGGGACTAGTCTAGTAACAGCATGTCTGTGTGTGTGAGTGTGTAAATGTACATGTCTCTTTCGTTTCCTACTCCTCCTCCCTCTTATTCTCCTCTTCAGTTTTCAAGGATAAGGAAAAGCAATTTGCTGAATTATGGTTTCACAATGATGTAATATGACTTTGAAGAAGCGTTCTTGCTATTATTATTTTCCCAAATTGCATGCCCCCGAATATATATGCCTGGCTACCACCAAAAAATATTTAACTTGAAAGAGTACGACGGCTTGGTCTCTGTGCTGTGCTTTCACAGCATTACATTTTATTGACGGGCGGTAAAAGTTTTTGCCTGTCACTCTCTGTACGCATACCTAGCTACAACCAACGGTATTATGATGATGAAGATGATGGCTTGTTTTTCTCTATCGAATTGTACGCTTACACGTATGTATAGCCAAGCATCAGCAACCATTTAGGAATTCATGTACTACCTAGTCGTTTTTTTCCTAGTTCAACATTTGCTTTATTATTAGAAAAAAATTTATTGTACTCAAAGCAAATATAATAGAATGCTCGGTAAACCGCACGCAGATAAAAAGACAGACGGTGGAAATGGGCTGCTGCTGCTAGTAGTAGTAGTTAGCATTTTGGAAGGTATAAGTACGGTACATTAGATAGCTATTTGGTATGATCCGCAAAGAATTTGCAAAAGCTTTAGTAGCTGATATTGGTACATAATATTGAACGAAAATGCATATTCTCGTGAGGGGTACTAGTACAAGCAGTGGCAATAGTGAAGAGGAGTGAACTCATGTAGAATTGAGTAAACGAATGCAGAATGCCAAAGTGCCACAATAGGAAAGAAAATGAAAGAGAGAGAGGGAGAGGGAGAGAGAGAGAATGGCGAGAGAGTTGAGTTGGAGAGAGAACGATGAGTTTGCTGAAGCGGCCAAGTACAGAAGACAAATTTATGTAATACATAATAATGCAGAAATGGTGAAAGCTTTACTTGTTAGGATTAAGTCATTATGATCATCATCACGATGGTCGTGACGTGATCATCACCACCTCACAATGACACAATGAATATGTGGATGAGACGGTGAAAATTGCCAGAGAATGACATGATAGTAGAAAAGAAAGGATTATTGTATGTTGTGTACGTAGTGAATATATGTATATGTTACATAAACGCATATATCCATATATGCCAATATGTATGTATAGACAAGCAATAAGAGACAGAACAGGACAACCTTTTGTGCATGTCAAATGAGCTGAGCCCTCAATAATATTCCCCCTCTCTGGTGATAATAATGGTGGGTGGATGGTTGGCTGGTTGGTTGGATGGGAGTATGATGGTTTAGCTTTCCTCGCTAGTGAGCAGATACATCTTTAATAATGTATGCATTCATTTGGACACACACACGTATATTGTGTAATAATGTATGCAATAAATTATCTTCGACAAATCCAGGTTGGCTCACGCCTTTTCATCACACACAATTTTCGCATGTCCTTTAGCTATAATTAAGCAATTCACAGCGTAATACTTGAGAAGACATCGTCATCATCGCTTTCACACGATGTACATACAAAGCGAGACAACAACAGAAAGGGAGAGAGAAAAGGGTTCACGGTTGTGCTTCGACAGAAATGAACAAAATGTCTATCTATCCATGAAGCTCACGGTTTGGAGAGGGCTTGCTTGCCAGCCTGCCTGCCTGCCTGAGAGTACACACTATGAAAATGTAATGGGTAGTATTTTTTTGAAGATTAGAAGCGCCTTTCTCTCCTCTCTAACACTCACACAACCTATCTGTTATTTCTCTGTGAGAAGAGCTCACATATTTCTCCCCTAGGGCAACCAGGGCTAGTAACCTTTTTAATAACCTTTTACAATGCAAAATGAATGCAAAGTTGGTTCTCTATCGAATGGGGTTGCTCATTCAAATGAATAGTAAGCGGATTTGGGGAAAAGTGTTGGAAAAGGTTATAACTACCTTCATCATGAATATGATGATGATAAACCGAAAAACGCATGTAAAAAATATATCAAAGAAATGGCGCTGATACTAAACAGACTTGGAATTGAATTTCAAAAAAATACGTATTTTGTAATGTAATGCTCAAAATTGGTTGTTGAGATAAATCATCAGTAAATCGCTCTCTGGATAGTATTTTGTCAAGTTCCTATGAAATTATGCATTATTAAAATAAAATATTGGAGAATATTTACTTAAAATCGTGTATGCATACAAACTACAAATATACATAGGTACATTCTCTCGTTTAGGTATATTCTCTAGTTAAACTTGGCAATGTAGGTATTCATTTATTTTTATTTTATAATTCAAATTCGTACAAGGAAATAGTTTGCGCGAATTACTTTCGAATTGAGTGTCTGGGGTGAAATGATACAAAAAAATATCAGTAAATCGAAACCAATGTGTGTACTACAAACAACAAATATTGAAATACCTCCGTACATACATGCACGTGTAATACCTAAAAGTTTTTTTAGTGTAAATATTTCCCGGAAATCAATGAGATTTCTTTTCATTAGTTTGACTGTTTGTTGGCCATTTCAAATAAGCTTCTAGTCGTTTTGATTTCCTTCCTCTTTTTCCTTCCTACAATCGCTATTGTTTTGATGCTGCTGCTGCTACTATTATATCCGCTACTTGTAGGGGAACCTATACATGAACGCCTCCATTGATGAAGAATTATTATAAGGCCGGATCAAATAAATACAAAATTATTATGAATACGCGTGTTTGTATATACCAATAAACATCAAGCTATTTAACAGTGAGTTATGTGCAAAACCGAAGCCTAGAAAACGGCTGTGCTTGTGCTGCAACCATATTGGACAGAATAGATACACAATACTGAAAAGCACAAAAAAACGGGAAAAAGTGGAACAACAAAGACAGCATTTGTTTGCTCTCTCACATTTTTTCAATAGTACTACTGCTCCAATAAACCGAATGAATTGTCAAGTTTTAATAAAATAATGGATGGCAAACCCAATTCGGAAAATTTGTGCAAAATCCTAAATCATTGTGTTAACACACGCCTCCACCTTTCATCGTCTCAGATAATCCGTAAAAGTGTATATATTATTGTTTGAACGTTTATAACAGCATATATATATTATGTGTACCTATATGTACGTTGTGCAGCACAGCAGAACTTTTCTCTTGTTACATATTTTATTATAGAAACCATTTACCATGAAATACAAATTACTCCCATCTACTCATCATGCAAGTTGTGTGCCACTACTATTGCCACACTACTCTAGTGTGCTTCAATCTTGATAGTGCCAAGAAAGCATTGGAATACAACAGGTTTCCCATCTACATTTTTTCTCTTGTTGAACTAATATGCTACTATACTTCTATCCCTTTTTCTTCCTACCAAAAAATTCTCAACCACTCACCACTACTCATCATAATGAGCTTTGGGGGATGGAATGTGCACATACATACATATTACTCAACTACACGCTACTTACTAAAACATATGGGTACTTTGATAAAAATCAGGAGATAAACACACAATCTACACTGCCTTTCCATACTTGAGTAGCTGTAGAATGCCGAGTAATGGTATAGACGTAAAAGTCGCAAATTATTTTACTTTTTTCTCCCTCATAAAGACATTTAAAGCGTTTGTCTTTCTTCTATATTTTTTGTTACGAACAAGTTGAAATATACAATATAAACGTGTACATTTTATACTTTGCCCTCTCATAAAATAAACTAAAAGCATTCCCATGAAACATTCATTATCTTTTTGCAAAAGAAAAGAATAGCATCATGGAGTATACTATGTATAAAGCTACAAATTTTACCTCTCTATCTAAAGGATGGATAAAAAAAACTTGACTAACTATGAAAATAACTTTTGTTCGGACGGATAGAAAAAAAACTTTTTTTCTATATATTTTCTATGAACAAGAGCAGAAAATGCACACAAAAAAAGTATTACAAATAATGTTCACATATACAGTGCCATTGCCGCACCGCTTAAGTACAGAGATAATAGATAATATGTCTGCTGTGTACAGTAGTAGTCAATGAGTAGTAGTGGTGGTGGAAGTGAAAGAGGTTGCAACAAAGATATTATGACTTTCACTCAGAAAGTCGAGAGGGTATAAAGATAGAATGGGACAAGAAATAAGATTTGGGATTTCTGGCGTCATTCCCGGAATTCTTAAATGGTCACATTCCTTCTTTTTATTTTTGTGTGTGTGTGTGTTCATCTCTGTAGGTATTTACTTGAGGCATATATACATAAGATATCATCATCCCCGTTTCTGTGTATATATACAATAGATAGGTATAGGTATGCATAATAATAAGTTGCAAAAAGGCTTGTGTGATACGTATAAAAGTTTCGAAATTTTCTTAAACTTGGCATAAAGTTATGCCTGGCTGCTACTGTACAACAACTTCACTGGCATTTTGTGTAGTATTAAGTAGTAGTAGAAGACTCGTTTTCATATTTCATATTTATGTGTTATTATTACGTCCATTGTCTTTTTTTGTAAGGTTGTGTATTGTGCAAGCATTTTACTTATGTATAAAAAAAGCCAACAGAAAGAACTGTAAAATAACAGCTGACTTTATTTCAATAAATCTTGTGCATTTAGCGAAACGGTAGAAATACATAAGCGTGCGTGTAAGTATATTATGTAAAGAAAAAAAAAGTATGAGAAAAGAGGAGAGAAAATCTTTTTTTTTTGGCATACATTTTTAGGTGTATTTTTTGACGCGTCTGCTGAGGTAACTTAACTTTTTTCCGAGAACTTTCACACGGAGAGAAAACTCAAAACAACATTATTATTACACACCCCAACCTCAGAGAGACAGCTCTACATAGCTTCTCCGTGCCACTTTCATCCTTTTTTTTCTCTCTTTGACTTTCTTTTCCCGTGTTTATATATATATTTATTTTTTTGCTGGTGGTGGTGGTTGGTTGGTACTGCCACTGCTTCTCTTTACAAGTAAAAGTAACTTTTCTTCTTTTGAAATGTATACGAGTGTATTTCTAGAAGCATCTCTCTGAAATACTATATAGTTTTGTGATCATCCATTCATTTGATATCAACTCGTGCTGCTACATTATTATTAAGAAAACGTGCACTTGGTGTTGTAGTGCTGCTGACTACTTTTGATGACGGTGATGATGATTGTGTTGCCTTTTGTAAAATAACTGTTGTATATTAACTTTGTTAAGCATTATTATTGAGCTTATATAGTGTAATAATAATAATAATGTTCTGCAGGAGTATGTAATGCATGCATGTATGTGCCTACTCTTTTTTTTACTCAGAATTCTAGTGGTGTTTATAATCATCATGTGTTCAACAAATACGCTGTTGTGTGAACGCGAAAGATTAAAGATAGAAAATTGTACAACAGCCATTCTTCTACTAGGGGAGTATGGTAAGAGAGCTCTACGAAACAGAATGTAAAAATGTTGTCTTATATATACACACAACTTGTGCGACTATTGCTTCCGTTTTATGGAAAGTCAAAAGCGAAAAAAGAAATAGTGTGAAGAGAAAGAGAGGGACTGGGAGGACATCAAGAAATAACTTCAAGGATAGCACAAGAAGAAGAGGACTTACTTGGAAGCATATACCATTCGTTCTTCTCTCCTCAACGCAAGGAACGAACGACGAAACGGAAAATATTCTCAAGAGTCAGATCAGTCGCAGTTTTTTTGTACAGAAAAAAGAGAGAAGAGAAGCAGTCGAGTTTTTTTCTAGTGTGCTGCACATATACAATACAAGACCTTCTCGTAATAATAATGTGTGTGTGTGTGTGTGTGCCCAAGTACTTTTACTACATACCATAGCACTCACTTATTCTGCTATACAGATGAATATAGATATGTTATTATTATATACTCTCTTCTTGTACATTTTCATGAATGCTTGCTCATTGAGGAGCGATCCGTGAGATGCAATAAATAGAAAGAGCAACATAGCGACACGATCTCGTTGAAAATATGTAAACAAAATCCACCTGTTCGTCCAAGATGCATGACGTAGCCACGCGGACAGCTGCTAGATCAACTTTTTTTCTGCTTTGCTTCCAGATAGGGAATATTCATTTATGTTAAGTGTCTATTTAAAAATTATTTCAATTTGATAATTACTTTTCCTAATCCAAATAATCATAATTACAAAAATCATTACTAGTTCTTATTTATCCCACAAAATCACCTCTTGGTTAACGTTTCCTCTCTTTATTCAACCCACAACCATAGTGCCATTTGAATTTAAAACTTTGTTTTGAACGCTGTAGTTTCATGAGTCAAGTAAAACATTAAAGTTAATTATATTTATTATATTACCAAAACTATTAAGTTTGTCAAGTGCGTTTGTAAGAATTTCATTTAGGTATTGTCATGCCTTCCAATTGTGCAGTAGCAGGATGTTCCAACAGTTCCAGGCATAAAAAACTAAAACCTGAACTTATACATCACACATTTCCTGTTAAGAATCAAATCCTTCTTAAAAAATGGATTCAGTTCTGCAAACGGAAGGACCGTTTTGATCCCAAAATTGGAAGGATTTGCAGTGATCACTTTCACTCTGACGCATATGAAAGAGACCTGCAACATGAATTACTCGGTCTTTCACCAAGAAAAAAATTGAAAGTGGATTCATCACCGACAATTTTCAAAACACAGCAGGAACCCTTAACTGACAGTGGGAGAAGCGAACGCAGTCAGAAAAGAGTAAACAGAAAGTTGGCCGAAGAATGTATAGGTTGTTACACTACTCATCAATCTATATGACTTTAGATGGAAATTATTATTATTAATTGTATCAATATTTTAAATACGTGTTTAATATTTCTCTTTTTTAAGCTAAAACAAACGAAGTGGAAATAGTAGCAACCACTTCTTGTTCAAATGAGGACTATCCGTCATGCCCTGAGGAAATTCAGAATCTGAACTTATGTGTTCATCTTGAAGACAGAATCCGTAATCATACAAAAATACCTTTTCAAATAATAAAATAATACATCAATATTAGTCTATTAATGAAATTTAATTATTTGCGCTTGCTTAAGGAGTTTTAGAAAACGTGGTCCAAAATCTCACGATAAAATTGACTAACAAGGAGAAAACAATTTCAACTTTAAAAGTTCGGATTGCTAAACTGAAAAGTGGAAAATCGAGTTCAACCAAAACTTGCAACTGTAAATCAAATATTCCGTTAACGCAAGCACAACAACAGCGTATGAAAGGAAAGCAAGTAAATTGGAAGACAGAAGATATCGTTAGAGCTTTAAGTGTACGTAGCGTTGGACTAAAAGCTTACGAAACTGCCAGAAAGTATTGGAAACTTCCACTGCCCTGTGTCCGCACTTTGCAAAGATGGGCTTCTAACTTTTCTGTTGATGAGGGTATTTTAAGGGAAGTGCTGCATGTAATGGAAAATGAATCTAAGACGATGTCAACATTTCAAAAGATATGCGCATTATCTTTTGACGAGATGAGCATTCAAAGCGACTTCATTTATGACAAGTCACAAGACAGAATACGCACTCATAGTAAAGCTCAAGTCGTCATGGTGCGTGGTTTATTTGACTCTTGGAAGCAGCCAATTTTTTACGACTTCGATCGCAAATTGGACAAGGAAACACTGTTCAGCATTATAAGATATTTGGAAGCCATAGACTTTCATGTCGTAAGCATTACAT
>JAHZMT010000872.1:0-15517 GCA_027743785.1 Sinhomidia bicolor | reverse complement strand
ATAATAAATTTTGTGTGTGCCGTTCAGAATGATAATAATCACAATTAAACGGTACTACTGACTTTTGTTACTTTTTTTGTGGTGTAAAGTAAACAGGTGACGTGCATGCGGCAGTAGTCAGTAAGTAGTAACGATTACCTGACCAACCTGACATATGACAGCACTACAATGGTAATGACTATGCATTTTTGTGTATTGCGTCCTATGATATATCCCAGTGAAATCCTACACATAGCGATAATAATTGTCAGTTTCTTACCATTCCATGTTGAGAGAACAAAGGATGAGTAGATGTTGGCGACACTTTGCTTCCTGGCGTTAGTGACCCTTGGGAATGTGCTACCGAGTGCAGAGATGGAAATAATGATGAGGTATCCATTAAAGACGTGATGGGCTTCTCGTCTTGACTTTCACCGGAACTGGAATCTCCGTCTGGTGACCCTAAACCTGAATGTGCCAGCTTCTTTCCACTCCCACTGCCATCCTCAGACCTGTAATTTAACAATACAGTTTAAACATTAATTAGTTAAATGTGATTAAATGGAAAAAAATATGAATTTTTGTTTAAAAATTTTTACTCGATTGACTTTTACTCTAAACATTGTATGATTTTTTAAAAAATAAGTAGCATATAACATAACAAACACTAATAAAACCTGTTTTTACATCAACCAGTACATTTCCTACTGACATTCTTCAATAATCCCCAAAAATTATGTTCATTTTTTCAGAAATACACAAAATACCAATACTGAACACAGCAATTACTTTATTGAAAATTGTCGAGTTGATGCGTAACTTGTACCCGATAACTGAAACAGATCTTCACTTGTAAATAAATGGATTGCTGTTTAGAAAGATTCACAATACATATTTTCAACACTCGGATCACGCACACCTGAAGCAATATAATAATATGCATGCATCATGCATACCTGTATATCAGCAGAAGCGCTACGGCTTCTAAAAAATACTAAGCAAATAAAGTAGAACTGCCGCATAGACTGACTGACATGTCTACCTCCTAAAAATGCCCTCTGTCAAGACCGTTTACACAAGGTGAGAAAATAATTGAACACGTACCTACCTACCCATTTATATATTATGATGATCTCTTTTGAAACTTTACAGAGTATACTACAGTAGATAATAAAGTTTTGGAAATAATATTAACGTAACAAACAACAAAAAAGTGAGCATTTGAGCTTGCTCGTTTAAAAAATGCTGATAAATAGCCCATCAATGAGATGAGATGATGATTATGAGATATTATTATTGTAGCGTGTGGTGGTGTGGGATTTTAAACAAAAGTAAAGGAAAACATACACAGGATTCCTTTTTGGTTGGTTGACGTGCTGTTATTATAGAGTACGCCAGCCAATGTCATGGATCAGCAGCAGCAGAAGCAAACAACGTCTTTATCGTGTTTATTAAGATGAAGTGATGACATGACATGACAGCACAGATCAAGATGTAAAAACGGGATGTTGTTTTTTAAAATCATTATTATTATTGTTTTTTGCTGTCGCTGTTTCCCCCTGTTTGTGTACTGTGCACATCCATATTATTTGGAGCAACAGTAGTACTGTTTTCTTGTACAATATGTGGATTAAAGTAAATCCGGATTGACTTATTGACTTGATAATAAAAAATGGTCTTAAATTTTCTGCCACAAGAGCACGTTAAATGGAGCCGTTGAAAGACTCTGCTGCTCCATCATTAACTTTTCACATGTAACGTTTTCTTGTTGTCGTCAGGTTTTCATCGATTTAAAAAAAATAAATGGCTGTGGTGTTCTCAAACTTAAAATAAAATACACACAAGAATTATACTGTCTCCGTCGTGGAATTAAAGACTTGCATTCCGTACGTCTCATGAGGTGGATAATGAAGCTGATGTTGTTAGATATATCTATAATGTATTTAACATACTACCAACAGCTCAACATGCAGTTTTTTCCTGAAAGTTGCATCCCAACATATTTTCATGGATCATTACGATTATTAATGCACTTAATAAACCGACCACAGCCATAGTCAAAGATGACATTAAATTCCAATTATTTCCTTATTACACACACATAAATAAACAGATTTTTAATATTCTTGTCGTACTTTTTTTCTTAGATAGAAAATATGTTGACACCTACATCATCATTTCAAGTCAGATTACACGATGCATGCACTGAGAAAGTGCATTACTCATACTCGTCATTCACAAGACCGCCATAAAAATAAATCAATTTCACAGCTGAAACTTCTTAAAACAAGAGCCGGATGAATGTAGAGAAGGAAGGAAACGAAGAAGGAAAATAGACAACTTTCAGAAAATATATCTTTCTTTTTAAGTAATCCTATATTCGTTCGTAAGTACTGCCATCATTTCTACACCGTGAGCAAATCCACACCTCTCTGTATAGCTCAGCATTAATATAATGCTTCCCATTTATGAAGTGTCAAGGAGTCAACAAGAAGAAGAAAAAAAGACGATGACTTGACTTTCTCATAAGCGAAAGGAGAAGCGCGCAATATATTACAATTTATTGGCAAGGCATCGTCATAAAACCAAATGGATCCAGCTGAGAATAAATATAGGCAGTCAAAGATATTCCTCCACTTTTCTGCCCAACTCACTCGTATTTAAATCTCGTGTAAAATGTCATTATTATTGCTATTAAAACACTTGCTAAGCACACACAAAAACGTGATTACGTCTTTTTCAATGTGAGAGGAGAGAGAGAACTCCATATGCACACTTGCCTTGCCTTGCACTGCGCTGTGTAGGTGCGTGCGTCTTTCCTGCATGGGGCATTGTGAGACGCTGCTGCTGCTGCTACTACTCCTACTACTATTATTGTTATGATTATTGGCGTCTCCATTTACGCTGACTCGTGCTACTTTACTCGCGTAATTTCTAGGCAATAATCTTACACCCAGATTTGCTGCTCCTACTCCTACTACTATTATTGTTATGATTATTGGCGTCTCCATTTACGCTGACTCGTGCTACTTTACTCGCGTAATTTCTAGGCAATAATCTTACACCCAGATAATAATATTGCTGTTTATCCTCTTTCACCAGTTCTTTATGAATCGTAAGCGTAAATATAGATAGATAATATAGAGGGATACAATGTTATACGAATTTCTTTCATGAAGAAGCAGCACTTTTAATAATAATAATATGGAGAGTTGTTGCATAAACAGCCTTTAGTCAAAAGGAAGCAGTGTAATAGGCATGTATATCTATATCCTTTTTTTGTATTATATTTTTGGTAGATATCAATTATTATAGCAGCAGTAGTAGTGGGAAGGGAATGCAATGGTATTATTGACACGATGATAAAAAGAAAAGAGCAAATGGTAATAGCAACGGATTGAATGGATATGGATGAATGGACTCATGAAGTGGCTCTTAAAGATTCTTGAGCGCGTCTCAAATGTCTTGAAAAAGATATTAAAGTGAGAAATAAGGTACTTAAAAATAGAGTAACACGTTCATATTGTCACTTTTTTTCTTTTCTTACAAATATAATACTCGTCATCATCATATATAGTAAGTACGTACGTAGAGAGAGATACTCAAATTTGTACAGAGTTTGTACACACGAAGAATATAATAATTTTTCCTCTCTACATTTCTAAAATAAATCCTTTCTCTTTTCTCTCTCTCTTCCTCAATGTTCCTTTCTTCAGACACTATACTAATCTAGCTGACATACAATCACAAAAAAGTCGATTTTCGTCAAGAAAGCGAGGAAACGTTTACGATTATTACTCCATTCTAAACATACATAAAATAAATGTATACATGATGTGCACTGTGTACTCAATACATAAATATCAATATACCTACTCACCATGAGAGAATGATTATATATTGTTATATTGCCAAACACACATACTTTGTAGTAGGAACATGAACATATTTTTTAAAAAGAAAATTAGGCAATACAATAATAATAATACGTGCATATAAATACACATATAGGGAATATTTCAGACTATATCGGGTCATCAAATCTGTCGTATTAATATATATTTTTTGCTAAAGAAAAGAGATGCAAAGAGAAAAGGATTCCTTATTTTTTACATTTTTATGTTTGAGCTTGCACATTACTTTCTTATACAATAGGGCATTATTATTATTATAGCAGCAGTAGTAGTACTAGTAGTTTGCAGTGTAATAACAGTAAAAGTAAAATAGTAATGTGCACGGTAAGTTGTTTGTGATGATAGCTTTCATAATGATGATTCCTCCTTTCCTTTTCCATATTACGTGAATAATAATAATATTTTTTTTAAAAAGAAGCTTTATTCACAATCTTTCTTATGAAAAAGCTGTACAAATTTTTTTTTCTCTCAAGTTTTCCATAATAATAATAATAGTAATAAAATGCAATCCATAAAACTTGAATGACGATAGATTTTGTTCGTTTACTTGGTACGACGACTTATGACTCTCAACTTTTGACTTTTCAATTCCTTTTTCCTACTGCTGCTGCTACTACTACTACCATTACATGATATAAAGAATTAAACTGTCTTTTCTCTCTCTCAAGTTCCGTTTTGNGCTGCTACTACTACTACCATTACATGATATAAAGAATTAAACTGTCTTTTCTCTCTCTCAAGTTCCGTTTTGATATCAACATTTAAGTCTATTGTAAGAAGAAGAAAAGTCATGCACTCATTCAAAAATGATACTGTACAACGATAAACGTTTGTACTTTTCTTGCCGTTGTTGTTGTTGCGTTGTCGTTACATTTTTTATATGCCTACTACTACAATACTACCATTATATTATATAATAATAATATGTACGTCGTTAGTAGTAGTGGAGCAGCAGAGTTCTTTTGTAAAGTGAAATGGTGCGCTATTCTTGCGTAGCAATCTCTTTTAATTCTTCTTAAATGAGCGTAGCACAACCAATAATGTTCACGCTTGCTGACGACTTCACTGATCCGATCTGACTGGGTTGAAACAGATGGCCGCAAATGTGAAATCAAAACAATTTAAGAGACACCACCACCACCATCATCGTCGTCGTCATCCTCTTTCGTCGTTTTTTTATTTACCACTGTTGTATGCTGGCATTTTTCTATACCTACATAATATCCAAGTATTTTCTTGTGAATTCTTAGTGATATCATACTACAAAATGACTACGTATTGTAGTACATTTTTTATAGGCAATAATGATACCCCATATATCTGTTCAATTTACTTGCAATTTGGGTTTTTTTTTCTGCTGCTACTCATGACGATCTTTTGTCAAGTTGATGTTGTTTTATTTTCTCGGAATCACGTATGTATTTCAATGTGTCACTAATTAATCTTGATGAAGGACATAAGTGGAAATCTAAAACCCGGAGTGCATGCCATGCCAAGATCCTTTCTGATGTCATTGTGTTTTAATGATAATGGAGGTGGTGTAGTAAAGCGAGATGGTAGAAAAAAATATATAAATAAAAAACCATGAAAATACATACAAGCCATCTACATGAAATTTTTTTTTTCAAACAAAAAAATGCGTCGTTTCCTTTGTATTTCCCAGACAAGACACGAATTAAATGAAGAAATAAAATACAAATTTGTTAGCGATACACAGGTATTTTGCTAATAATGTTTTGAAAGAAATAAAAAAATCGCAAGTGAAGCAAAGCATAAAATTGAATCTTTTTCTCCTGTCTTTTAATGTAATCATCAAATGAGCACATTGGCACTGTAAAGAATTTTTTCACGACAGCAACACCGAAAAAAATATATATAATCATTTCCTCTTTTTCCCACTATATCTATTTCAAGGCTATCTCTTATCAGAATCTTGTTTTTTATTTGTTGGCCAAATTGATTTGCACCTTGTGCTTTTGCAGCAGCACGAGTGTGGGTTGGATTTTGTACCGTTAAAAATATAAAAAAAATGTAGCAACATAGGTGTCGGAAATACAAATGAATGATGTGATTCTTCTTCTTCTTCTTCTACTTCTACTTGATCTCGAGAAGGATTTTCCTTCAAGCGTCAACACAAATTTACAAAGTGAGGCATCAAACTGAAAAAAAGCTTATAGCTATTTGCTAAAGTACCGTTACTAATTCCAGAAAACTAGGTGACATTTGACTAGCAAGTTGAAAAATTCAAAGGATAGAGTTTCCTTGTCACAAACACAGTCAAGGAGTCGTCGAGTGAGAAGACAAGCAAAAAAATGATAGCATGAAATGATATTATGGTGACAGACACAAGGAAAAACATAAACATATGCATACGTATTATGTTGTATTTTTGCAGATTTGTTTCATCATCATCATCATCATCATGCGACTTGTTTCCTTTGAGAAGTAGCATCAGCACAGCTAGCAGTACCACCACACCACCTTAGTGAGACTATCAACGTAACTGTTTAAGTTTATAGAGCGATATCCATATCTATAACATGGCATATCCCACACTACTTACTACACAACTTACACAAACTACAGAAATGATTAGTGTTGTGCGTCGTGTAAATACCTACACATCTTCAAAGATGATGATGACTTCTTTTTTCCTCTTTCGTTTTTTCTTTACTTTTTTCGTGCTCTTTTGCATTTGCATAATCTGTGTCTGGCATTCATTAATATTTTCTTGCAGTGTGTATGTATGTATGTATGAGTATGTGTATGTTATGAAGAAGAAGAAGAAGAGGAGAGAAGAAAAGCTGCTTTTTCAGCGTGAATGAAATTTAATAAGATGATCCCATTTATTTATTTATTTTGTGTTTGATGTTTGTGTGGTGGGGAGCTGATCTGTGAAAGAGTGCTATGTGTGTGTGTGAAGTAGTAGTATTTCTTTATCTAGTGCATATTTTCAAGAATGAAAAAGCGCTACTACATTTCACATTCACACAGCTAAAATTACTTGAGAGGTCATGATGATCACTTAAAAAGTGATATTTTTCACTAGAAATGTCCCAACAAAACCATAACCAGTTGATTTATTCCCGTACACGTAGCAAAATGCAAAATGCAGAAAACCAACACACACAAATATACATACATACTTACATTCCGAAAATATGTAGTACACATTCATAACTTGCTGAGTGGAGTACATACATGGCATTCTTTCAAGTCATCAGCAAAAGCACGACAAAAGTCTTTTCTCCGAAAAAATACGTAATAGCCGTGAGTACATGTCTGTTGATATCTCTTACTTCCCAAAAGAAATATTTCCAACTGTGATGTAAAGCCTAGTAGTGTAGTGGTAGCAGCAGCAGCAGCAGTGGGAGTCAATACCGAAGAAGTAAAGGAAGCAAGGAAAAATATTTAAGTAGAAATATCGTGCTGCTACTTTGTAGAGAGAGAGAGAGAGAGAACGATATAATATATTTTTTTGAGTGAATGATGCATTGTAGGCCTAAGTACCTGATGATGAATACGAAGTTGACGATGATTCTAGTTGTGTGGAGTGATGGACAGTGCCAAGAAAAAGTACGAGGACAAATAAGTACTTTACTACTGCCACTACAAACTCTAATCTTTACCACAATTTCTTTTGGTCTTTTTTTACGTAAAAAATATAAAAAAATAATACAAAACTGTAACACTGGCTCAAGTAATGTGTGTAGTCACTGAAAATCCTGTGAATGAAATGAGTTCACACAAGGAGTAAAGTCTGTTATATAAAAAAGCACACAAAAAAATTGACTCAAACTCGCCAACATGCTTTTTTTGTGCCAAGAAAAAGTACGAGGACAAATAAGTACTTTACTACTACCACCACTACAAACTCTAATCTTTACCACAATTTCTTTTGGTCTTTTTTTCGTAAAAAAATACAAAACTGTAACACCGACTCAAGTAATGTGTGTAGTCACTGAAAATCCTGTGAATGAAATGAGTTCACACAAGGAGTAAAGTCTGTTGTATAAAAAAGCACACAAAAAAATAGACTCAAACTCGCCAACATGCTTTTTTATCCAAGAAAGAGCAACGCAGTGGTGTCTTTACTAATAATAATAATAATAACACATATTTTTAAAAAGCCATCATGCATCCATCCAACATTGTAGTTCTACGAAAAAAAAATCTAGCCAGTAGTATGTGTGTTTTTTTCTCTCTTTGTTTTAAGGATTTTCCCAACGTTCTAGAGTTTCTTCTTGAGACTCAAATGTCAGATATTGCCACGCCAAAAGAAACCCTAGCTGGCTAACCGAAAAGTGAAGAGAGAAAGAAGAAGAAGAAGAAGAGTGTGTGGAAAAACAATGATAAAGTGGCATGGCAAGACATGGAATAACAACGCGGTGTCGGGATGATGATGATGATGAAGTTGGTGGTGTGGAAGTTTTATGTTATGACTATGATGAGAGATGTTCAATAATATACATACTTTTGTCATGTTTTATATATTATTCTTGTGCATAGCACACACACAGGCAATATAACAAAACAACTATATATTATGACCAAATATAAATATATATCCTTGTACATTTCTAGCATTTTCGTTGCAGCATGTTACATACGGTGAACACGCATCCTTTTCTTCTTTCGCTTCTGTTTTCAAGTTTTTGAAGAAGAAGACAGAGAGACAGAAAGGAGCATAAAGCGAACAATTAACAGTATTCGTTGGAAATGGTGAAAAACGGGCAATGTGTTTTCTTTCCAAGTACAATAAACCATCTGAGATGAAAATGGAACTGTTCATGTCCAAACCACTACCACTGCCACCACCACCACTGGTGCTGTCGTTGATTCAATTTTTTTTTCGTCTTAGAATGTTATTGTGTTTATTTTTCAATGTTTAGGGAAGGATATATGTAGATGATGAAGTTAATGGGAGAATCGTTTCTAGGCATTAACTTATATTACACGTTTTCATATACTATACTACAACTTATATGTGTGTACAGCTTTTGTCTCCTCTCGCTATAGATAGAGTGGTCCCGCATAGGCATGTAAAGGTGGGCAAACGCAATACGTTTCATCATTTCCAACGGAGTGAAAAAGATGAGTAATGTGAAGTAGAAGAAGAAGAACACGTACGTTAAACACATGTATTGGAAAGAAGTGAAACGGAAAAGTGCTTCACTTAACTTTTTACTACGCAAATACAATATAGCTCTTTTTTCTACTACTACTGCAGCACCACCAGTCAAAGCAAAACGGTTAAAACATGAAGAATGGCAATCTAAAAGTGCTGGATGTTCTAAATGGTAAACTGAATCAATACACAGTAGCAGCATCAGCAGCAGCAGAAGTTTGACGATGATGATGATGATGATGAAGGTAATGCAAATAGAACAAACAGTCAAACATGAAAAAAGAGGTTTTTTTTCTGAGTGTGTAGTAAGGAGCCCGGGTATCGGGTTTCACACTTTCTGCCACCCACAATGGGAAACTATCATCGTCAATATCAACAGCATCCTTTTTTTTCTCCTCCATCCTTGTTCCTTCTCATTTTATATGTGTATTATGACTACGACGACTACGTCTTTCCATTGCTCTACATTAGTAAAAACGTTATATAGGTGTAAATACAATGTAGGTATATGTAGGTATATATATATTTGACGCTGTGTTGCATGAATGACGTTTATTATTCTCCTACTTCAGGGAATATAAAAAAGATGAGTCTTTCTTTTTACAAAACTTTTTCTTCTTCTTCTTCTCTTCCTCAATATAAGACTTTTTTGTTCTTCTTCTGAACCAAGAGTGAATTCACATTTCCGTCCTTTTCTATCATATTTTTCGTTATCATCATCATCGCGTTATACACCTTGGTAGAAGCTACAACAGTAATAACAACAGCGTGAAAACACACACAGAGTAGTAGTTATATCGTCGTCGTCGTGTAAGCGAAAAGCGAATGATTACTTCCTCCGAGTACGTGTAAATCTTCACCACCACGACCAGCACATTACATGGATTTTTTAACGCAAAGTTTTCTTTGGCAAAGAACTACAGGTTATTTATCTTCACTTGCTTACTTGGGTTTCTTTCTCTCTCTCTTCGAGTAATGTGCTCATTGAAAATGTGCAATTTGCAGCAGAGTGCTCGCTCATATACAATCAGTCTTGTTTCGCCGTGTCAGAAAGGGGGCAACCTAATACGTGATTTAGTAGTAATAATACCTATTCTACAAGTAGCATTTTTTTCTTGTGCTGAAAAAAAGCATATATATTACTCACCGTGATACATTTGAGATTACGTTAATTTTTCTATTGAAAATCTCTCTTTTTAAAAATATTTTTGCCAAAATGAATCACGTTGAATTTTGCACTTCATGATACATCTCTCTGCTATTACACAAAATATGCAAATATATTTTTGCAAAACAAATGATCAATATGATATTTTTTTTCTAATAAAATTTTCAAGTGATTGAATAAAAGCTCTTCTGTGCTGCATATTTATAGGATTCAAGAACGAACTATATATACATATAATTTTTTTCTGCAAAAAAAAGCTCACACGAAAAAATGGAACATTTCCTAAAAAAGATTTTTTTTTCGCCTCGATTTGTTCCATTTATCCTCATATTTCCCTGAAATATTAACGACAGTATTTAACGATGAAATGACGAAAGAGGAGAGTAGGAAATTACCAGTAAACCTGAAAGATACGTCCATAAATTATGAAATTTTATGGGAGGAATTCCAATAGATTTGCTAAAATGGTTGAAAATTGGATGCAACTATGCGAAGCATAACACAATTTTTTTTTATTTGGAAAGAAAAAAAAGAGCAAGTTGAAGAGAAAAATATTATATATTTTTTTCAGTATGCTAACCGACCAAATACCACAAGCTGTTAATAAAGAATTATTACTTTATCTTTTCAAAATAGTCTAGTTGCAACATCATCATCATCACCACCACCAAAAAAATCCAATTTTAATTTCCAAAGTTGGATGTAGTTGGATGAACATTATCAACATCATCATCATATTATTATTATTATTATTAAACATTCCACTGTGGCAAACACAAACATGTGTGGAATACTCTAGTAAAATACATCATCTCCTCATCATCATCATCATGTAATGATAATAATAATAATAATCGTAAAAATAAAAATAATAATAGATAGAAAGAGTTATAACATGAAAGGTGTATAACGGGGTTTTATGTGAAACATAATATTTTATTTATGGTCTTTTTGCCCAAATTCAAAATGGATAGATTATTATAACCCATGCAGGATTTGGTTGCAGCTCACCATACAACCATATCGCTTTATGTTACACAAATGTTAATTGATACTTTTTAGGAGAATATAGTAGTGTTGTGATGAAACAAGTATCGACCCACCTACACACAATAATAATAATAATAAGACGATACAAAAAAAACGCTCACAATAATAGGTTTGTTGTTTGATGTTGATGTTGTATTTTATACTAAGCATAAAAAAATGTGATTGGTTTTTGTAGATGCTGGTAAATCATCATGAATCGCGTAAGGATGAAGACAAGAGTTTATTTCAGGTAAAACTCTAGCATGTTTACATGTCAGGCTTTACTACCATAAAAATTCCTCGTTTAAAGCCATTGGAAATCAGCATCATCATCATGTTCTGCTTTTAAAGTTTTGCTATTTGCTTTCCAAAAGCGGTGTATCATTTTACACCAGATTTTTTAATCAGCTCAGGCAGCAGCACCACCACCAACAAACAGCACCTTTTTGTAGCATTTTCTACTTTTGTACAACGATCACTTAGAACTCAATCATAAGCATTTTTTAAAGCGTACGTACACAAGAGGAGTTATATGAATTAATGCATGCTCATAATAATAACTATCAAATTTCTCTTTTGTAAAAAGTATCAATTACAAACACAGCCCGGAGTAAACAAAAAAAAGGATTGCTTTTTTTCTGTTACAAAAATATCAATATTCTTTGCATACCATACTAGCTAAAATGTTTTACCTAGTTAAAAATCTAAAAAAAATCTAGAGAGAGAGAGAAAAAAAATTACAAGAAGAAACAACATTCATAATATATTATATGACTGAAATGTAAAATGAATCAAACAAGTAGCAAAAATTTGGTGGCATTTTTAGGCTGCTGTTGTTTTCATTGTAAAACCAATAAATAATCCTTATTATGACTTGCTATGAATACTTCCACATTATCAAATCCTTACATCTCTCCTAATCCTAATAAGTTCTATATAATATATTATTTATGCCGTTATTTTTTCGTTTTGTAAATGTGAGCGCTAACGAGACCAAGTAACGTTTACTTTATATTTTTAACAAGAGTTCACATAATATACTTCTATGTAGTTTCGCATTATTATTATTAAGATAACGTTCTCTTTCCACACACAAGATTACTGAGCCTCAACAACAACAACGCGCTCCCATAAAGCACATACATTGTATAAATGTAGTCAAGAATAGATTACACACACCAAGATGAATTATGACCTATCATCACATATTTATGTGGATTTCTGCAAGTAGCATGTCTACTTTGTCCCGCTGCCTACTTTCTACTACTGACTTTGTGAGTTAAGCTCCCTTTGGAGTTTTAAATAATAATAATAATAAAAATAATGAGTAAAAATATGAGTCTACTCTACTCACCCTACTACTACTACTACTACTATACTACCACCTTATTATTCATCTTTCTAATAAAATATATTATGCTCTCACAGTTTTTTAAATTCATTCATTCACACTTAGCCCAGCTAAAAGTACCGATTAGTCATAAAATATGGCACACAACAACACAACTCTCTTTTCTCTCTATCTCTCTCTCTCTAGGCAAGTCCGGGAAACATGACTATAATATAAAGTATGTGTGTATGTTTTTTTTTATTATCCTTCAAGTTTTATTGAATATGATTCCAGTAACAAACAAAACCACACGAGACGTCGACAACGACGTCGGGGTGAATAAGCTAATGTAGTCAGAGCGGAGCTTATAAGAATGATGAAGTGAGTATTTATACGCGAGGAAGCCATGAGGGGAAGACCTCATCATTTACATTTCTCGTTCTCTTCGCTCCACAATATTTTTTTCTTGGTTCCCCTCTCTCTCTCTCTCATTCAAAATGGTGTTGATGATTATGATGGCTTCAATGCAAGATAATAAATATGTGTGTACATGAATAATAATATTATGAAGAGAATAGTAGTAGTAGTATGTATTACTTAAGTTGTTTTAAAAAAGCCAAAACTATCGTATTGGGTACGATTGGGATTTTTTTAAAAGATTTTTTTCTCGCTCACTCACTCTCTCTCTCTCTCTCTCTCGTTCACTTCATCTTTCTTTTTCGCCTTCTGCCACCAGTCAATGAAATGACTTAACTTGACTTGAGTAATGATTGATAAATGTGTTTTAAAACATCATCATTATCAACGGGTTGGCAAGCGTTGTCATTTTTCTACTTGCGTCGTTAGTTACTTAGCCCGTAATAAACTCTGGTTGAGTAGTAGACGTGTTGGGATAACGAGAGGAGGATATATTATGTGAGATTCTTTTCTAGTTGCTGCATTTAAAGAATCATCACTGCTGCTGCTGCAAGCATATAAGCATTTCAATCTGTGTGCTTGTAAATACTACTACTACTACGTTGACGTACCGATCAGTGAACTGTGTATGTATGTACAGTACTCAAACTAAAATTACATCTTGTTAAGGCATTTTACCGGCAAGTTACAGCAATTTAGCACAAAATAAATCCCCAGAGACGGAGACAAGTCAGAACGGAATTACTTTGCACAAATTATGCTAAATAAATAATGATAAACAAATTCTTGGTGTGAATTTACGCAATTTTAAGTTGTCGCGTTGTATATAATATGTTGACAGGCTGTGAACGTTACGTACGTACGTTTTTTACACACTTGCAATCGACAATAATATACAATGAGCACTTGCTCATAAATAATGCATGAAAAAGTCACAAAATACTAATCTGTGCTATACCCATCGTATAGATTATATGCTTTTTTAAAATATAATTATGAGAAATTGCTGGTTAGTTCAATTTACGAATGTTTATAAAAAAAGGCAAAAGAAACAGGAGAAACGAAAAGGAGGATGTTATTGAGTGTATGTACTAGTATAACATTTTTTTAATGCATAATAATGTTACAAATAATATATACTTACCAACAGCTCCTAAAGGTCGACCTCTCAGTTTTTCAGCCTCAATATAATGGGCCTTGAGCCATATAAGCTTGTAATTTTGGATGATTATGAGGTGAGAATCTGTAAGTAAAAGTAAGTAAAAACAAAAGATAATTATTACGTGTTCGTCGAAAGCTCAGACTTTTCGGTGAATCCTGTTTTGCAATAAAAAATAAATGCGTCATATGTTGGACACTGTCATTTATACGATATTATTATAATCCTTATGCAAAGTTATATTAAACATTCGTAATTTGTACTCACTGGTGAGATTCCAAAATTTTATACAGTTCTTTAAAGTTGCCCCGATGAAAAGCTACAACGGCTTTGGCTTTGAGAACACTCTCGTTCTTTTGCAATTTCTTCACAACCTGGCAAAGACCAAAGGAAGCGCGCCAGGCGTTCCATGTTCCCTGACTGCTGGAGCACCTCACAAACGCAGGCAACCTAAAAATGGAAAGACCGATATATATTTTTTATAAATATTTTAAATAAAATAAAAGTTAACATTTATCCCTATAATAATAATAATAATAGATAACAAACATTAATATTATTCCCACACACACCAGTGCCTACCTACATAAATGGATATAAATGTGATAATTTAGCAAAATAAAGGAGCAAATGTAATTTATCATTTTCTTGTTGAAAACGCTCTTTATCTATTCCCCTTCCAACCGTAAGATTAAACTCTAACGAACATTAGCTAGCATTCATCCACTACTCGTTTTTTTGTCAAGCAGAGAGAGTTATGCAAAGTGAGAGACTCTACACGAACGAAATGAGATGAAGCAAAAGTGAGTGATAGGAAGTCACGGTGGTGTGGAATTGGAAGGAAGAAGAATTTTATGCATAACTGAGCCTGACTTTGTCTTCAAGAGAAAAAAATATATATTTATATACTGTGTGGCTCGACAAGATTCTCCAAATGTTGATAATAGTTGTAGTCGCACACACAACATACTATAAAGAATACTATAAAGATACGTGTACAAAAGTTTTTTAAAAATGAAAAACATATACAAAATAAGTTTTGTGCTTTTTTTCATCATCATTCCATTTTTTCTTCTTCGCCGTCATCATCATCATCATCATCTTTCTCATCTGCAGACCTTTTTAAAGTGGATAGTCTCCTTTGAAATTTTTCACATTACGCAGCAGCTGGTGTAACTGGATATGTCTATATACTTACGTAAAAGTGGTTTTGCACTTTTTTTTAAAAAAACTTTTTAACACTTTACTCGTCATCATCATCATATAGCGAGTTGATTCTTACTATGATGGGATGTGTATGCTCCAATAGTACGAACGAACCAACACATTTTGACAGCTACAATTCCCTTTGGAAAAACACAAGCTCTATCGTGTAAACACACATAAATCCAGT
>JAHZMT010000871.1:1939-20720 GCA_027743785.1 Sinhomidia bicolor | reverse complement strand
CGGACGGACAGACGGACGGACAGACGGACGGACAGACGGACGGACAGACGGACGGACAGACGCAGACATCCACATAAAGTAGCTCAATGCTTCGCTACTTAATAATATACTAATAATAATATGTAGTAGACCTTGGCCTTCGTTGTAGTGAGGGAAGCTCATTTAGTTTGAGTTAAAACAAACTACTAAAGTTTTTCCTTGTTATCTGGCATTTTATGAAAGCATAAATGAAACCCTTTTTCATTCAAAAGTTGTAAAATAAATTTCGCTCAGAATAGTTTCTTCAGGTTTTGGAGATCTATCTAGATCTAGTTGTCGTTGTGGATGTCAGCGTGATTCTATCTACGTCAAGTCTACTTACCAAAACATTACTACTACTACTGTGTGTGTGGTAGGTAGACATTTCTTTGGAAAATTATTACATTTACTAATTCAACACAAAATACATTGTACCTACACTATATATATACACCGTATATATCTATGTCGCCTACACAAAGAAGTAGTTATTCAAACTGACAAGTTGAAACAAGTCTCTTCCAAGAAGCAAGTTTTTCGTCTTACTCGTTTTCACACAAAAAAAAGTTATAATTATACAGTGAGGATTGAGCATGTACCTGCAATACTTGTAAGGATAATAATACCCATCTAAAATATTTTTAATGGTGGTAGCGAATAATACGGGCCCGGTAGGCTTTTTTTGTGATACCGTCATATTAAATATGAAGAAAAGGAACGAACGGAAGCGAACAAAAAAGATTTATTTTCATATACTACTACGGCAACAGCCACACTTTACAAAAAACAACTGAAAATATTGGTCTTAAAGCATGTACACATACCTACTATCACTATAGGTGCAAAATTGGGATTTTGTTAAGGGAAAGTCATAAAATTATATACTCATTCTTTTTATGCTCATTCAAGCAAAGCATAATATGTCTGCCTACTTGTCAAGTGAAAGAAGGAGGAAAGCACAAAGCTTTTTCACGACGCTTCTTCTTTTTTAATACAAGCTGAGAGAGGAGCCTCGAGTGGATTTGCTGTGGCTTTTAAACAGTTTTCTTTTTAAATTAGATGATGTATATTCCATGGCATGTGTGTGTGTGTGTATGTGTGTGTGTTTGTAGTGTAGGTATTTTTCTGTTTAAATCTTTGTTTGAATTTAATAATATACTTTGTTATTCAACATAGAGCTTACACAAATGCTAGTGACATGCTCGGTGTAAACGTCCTGTGTGCAGACAGAGTTTCTCCGCCGCCTTTTCAACGCTTTTTCTTGCAAATACTAGTTTGTTCATACAGATGAACCTGTATTTAAATGCATATTATTTTTTTCCCCTGTAGTTGCTAACTGGTTGTGAGAATATATTGTCTTGTTGCTATGTTTCCTTTACCATTTTGTAAAATAATTTCTGTAACAGATATTAATGTCATTGGCAGAATATTACAACGAAAAATAACATTTTGGGTGATATTTAGAAATCTCAGTTTTTACACAAATTATTACGCTACTTAACTGCAGCAAAAAACATTATTTATTCTAGGGCCAAGTGAATACTTGATGGAAAATTATTTTGATAATGGCTTGTACCTAACCTAAACTAAATAAGTATTATTTAATATTAAATGTGGATAGTGCCTTTATCATATATATTTTTGTACATAATCTATCTATTACATGCATTATTATTATAGTAGTAGAAGACACATTAACGTTTTATTACGCTGTAAAAAATTCACCTTTCGTTGTAAAAAATGTTTTCCAGCAAGCTAAAACTACAAAAGTTTAAATTAGCTATAAAAATGAGGACATCCGAGGAATTACATTTCTTTAGAATTTTGATACATGCTTTATAAAAAAAATGTGTATGTATTACATATTTTTATGTAAACCTGTGATTTGGCATACTTTTATTATATTTTGCCAAGAGTTAAACCTACTTAAGAAAAAACCCAAAGGTTTATCGTCGTTGAAAACTCCAGAATAAATTACCACTGGATTCTCTTTTTTTGAAGTGGGAATATAAATTGTTTCATGGAATAGCAGCATGTATGCATACTATTTCGTTATAACTATAAAAAATTGTTTTGTAATCGATGCAATAGAACAAGTGCATGAAGACATCCTTGAGTATTTTAGACGCTGGGACAAAGTCGACAAAACTCGCACCTGTTTTATATCTTCGCCAAGCTCTGTACACCCAGCAAAGTAGTAAGCCGAAATGGTTTCAGCTAGAAAATGAAAATAACACTTTGTGCTAGATTATGTCACCCTTGAAAGCATACCATAATAAATCCATACAACCCAAAAAAATATATATACAGCTTTCTCACGCCATTACAGGGAAAGTATTTTCTTGAAAAAAGCTTAAACTGTGAATAAGACCAAGAATGAAAGATTATGTAGTCATTTCATTGGAACGGATATAAAAATGGTTTTTAAATTCTACATGAAACCTGTTTTGTACACACTTTATTTTTCTACTGCTTTCACCGTTTTGTTGTATAATTTTACACAAAAGTAAGTTTCCACCCTCCACTTCCAATTTCAAAGTAATATATCAACTACATCTTGTTCAATGGCTGTATATAGGAATAGAATGCAGCTTTGCACAATTTTTTAATACTCCTTTTGTCATTTTTAAATCATTCTTGAATAATTGATTGTGCCAGTGGTGCATAGTAACTCCCACCTCATAACGAAATCATAAACTTGCAACGAAAATGTTATGTATGTACATTCATCTGAAGCTTATCCGTAATCCTTAAGATTTGAGATTTTAATCCAGTTTTACAGCTTTAAGAAAAGCTTTACCGTTCAATGTTTTTTTTGTCTGGAAAAATATCAAAAGAAAGCAATCCCATGCTTTACTCCTTACTCTTTTCGGAGTAAGTATTTTATACAAAGATAGATCATAAATAATGCATCATTACACCCTGAACTTTGTCGCATCTTCTCTTTGAACAAAAACTTTTCCAGTGAATAAAAACGTAAAACTCATGCAGGCCGACGTACACCCATGTAATATATTATTGTAAAGCTAACAGCATTGAAATGCTGGGAAAACATTTAGCTTCATTATTATAAGCTGGCAAGTTCATTGACACCTGTTATCCCTAACTTCAAACTCTACATGTGAAACTTGCTAATTTTCTAACACAGTCTAGTCAACCATTTTATTTAAAAAATAATTGCTGCCATTTATACTTATCAGTTATGTAGATTTGTGGTTTGCTCACTGGAAGTCAATGCACGTTATTATTACTGTTATTATTATTATCCTGCCAGATTTTTTTTATTTGCGGCTAACCAAAGTCTGAGTTGAGTTTCCTCCAAACTTCCAGCCAACTCCTTTCACATTATTTTAGATAAAAGCAAACAACCGAGTAAACATCCGGCTGAAGAGCAGAGCTACTACTCGTTGTACTCTCAATACAGATTTCCATACTTTTTCCATTTACTGCACAACCTGCCTTATTTTTCTTTCGCTCTCTCTTTCTATCACACCAAAACTTAATAGCAATAAATCACCCAAGTAAAATATGCCGTTGTGTATATAGAAACATGATACACTACTTTTGAATCTATTTATGTGCAGATTCTTCCCCATAAAAACCACTTTACGCATAAAAAACAGACGGAATATTATACTTCTTCTATACAGCCTTTAGAAATAATAATAGAAAAAAGTTACCCTTGTCCAGAGTGAGAGGATGAGAGAGGTACTGACTTTTTTATTTTCTGTTACGAATACTCCCGTAAAAACCAATGATTTACGAGGTGAATCTTCCTTTTTTATTGATTTCAAGGTACTTTTTTATGCATTGCTTTCTCAAGTACAGAGAAAAGCCGGTTTTTTCCTGTTGTTTACTCACTTTTTTGTGTGCGACTATGACGATGATGACAAGTGCAGATAAGTGCAGAGGTGTATGTATCCATGCATACGAGCAAACAATAAGCTTCTTCTCTCTTTCTTTTCACTTTTTTTTCACTTGCTGCAAATCCGTCACTTCATAAATTTCACCAACTGTATCTATTCCTCTTTTTGCAAATGTACAGTTTGCCCATTTCCGCAAAAGTGGTGTAGATATTTCTCTTCAGGGTTTTTTAAAACGCTTTTCTGCACCGTAAAGATCCGGCAAATGCTGCTGGACAACCTTGCCTGGTGCAATACTTTCTCTCTCGTTTTATTTTTTTTACATACAACCGTTATTCCGCAGAGAGTAAGTGCTTTGAAGAATTTTAAGCAAAAAATTCAGACAAGTGTATGGAGCTCGTGAAAAAATACTATCACATCATCATCGAAACATTGGATTGGCTGCTGCTGTTATAGTAGTAACCAGGAAGAGTCATGTGTGCACAGCGTAAAATGAGCATACCAAACCAACTACGACCGGGAAGCTTTATTTTATACTTTTCCCATTCAGAATATGGGAACAAACAGAGGCATTCACAGAGATGATGATAGAAACAGGATGTGTTGGTATATACCTATTTATTATTTTTTCAACGTTGATGATTCTACACAGTAGACCGTGCATTAAGGTTATGTTATAGTCGTAAAGTGTAAACTTTAAAACGGTTTGCCACCCATAATCAATGTTCATGTTTTTCGAGCAGTACTGCTGCTGGATGGAATACAAGATAGTTCTGTGCAAACTATTTAAAGGAAGTAAACTCGGCAGGGGCATTTGCATGACCAAATAAAGTAGAGTTTTCTGAACGGCATTTTTTAAAACTATTTCCCTTTTTGATGGTATGGAATTGGGCGTAGGTTCCAAGAATGTGGAAGGGAAAAAGAAGTATTCCCAAACATTCTTTTCATTTTGCTTTGTATTTGATTAGTGATTAGCATTCTGCCCGGTAGCTAAGGTCGTTAGATGCAAATGTTGTATATGTGTTTGCAAGCTTGTCTGCCAAAAATGACCAAAAGTCGTGTAGCAAGTTTTAACAAGTCAGTGGTGCATTTTCAAATTATTTTCTGGATGGTATATGGGAAGCTCAGTTTCTACACAACACCAATTTAATTGAAAGGACCATTGTAAATAATTATTTTCCGCCTTGTTAAGTAACTGAAGCACTGTTGCATACCCCGGTGGCTAAAAAGTACAAAGTACAAATTGCTATGCTGCCAACAGAAGGTGAAAATAGAACTCTTGGAATTGCTAAACAACGCAGACTTTTTCATGGAAAGTCTCTCTTTAAATTAAACTTGGCAAGTTTGCTGAAAAGGTTGCCGATGGGGATCGGATGGTAATAGACTAGATTCGGTGGATATAATGGAAAGCTACAGGTATAAATGGGTAGATATGTTAACATGGTCACAGGTATGCTATATTATCTAACTGAGTGTATGTAATTACTTTGTGGTTAATTGTAATGGTTCTTTATAGAAATCGATTCTAGGACAACCGTTCCGGAGAACAATTCACACTCCGAACGACTGCCGCACGACTAACTATGCTCATATCTGGACAACTGTCACCGTGAAAATTGGCAATTGATCACCAAACGTTTTTTCTCTTTCGACAAGCGTTTTGTTATTTAGAATATTATGCATTTATTTATCCTATGCAAATTCATAGAATTTGGTTATGAAATACGAGTAAATTAGACAATAACTTGTCCTTGATTCTAAACCCTCAAATAGCAGTTATTTCTTTGTAACAGTTCAATGAAAATTTTGCCTGCTTGTGTGGTGATTATCTGAACACGATAGAAACCGGAGAGGTGCTTGGCAGTAACCATATAAAAAAGCGCAAAGGTATACAGAAATAGTATTCTCAGAATGGGCATCGGAGGTACTTTAAATTACCCTACACTATACTCAAGGGAACGCCATTACATCCTCAAATAAAAAAGTTTTCAACGGGGCTACCAACTACCAACTCCGCACAATTGTAATAAGGAAAATGGGCTTTCCCAGACAGGATTTTCTTGGTAAGAGCACATGAAATTAGCCATGGCCACCTTAGAGGAAAAGGAGCCCAAGAAACGCCAAACAAAATTTTTCGAATAATCAATTCTTGAAAAAAAATCCACATCAAATATACATTTTTTCGTCCTTTTTTGGTCCCTCATAAAAACAGTATAATATTATGTATGTATACGTGTAAACCAAGAATATTATATTTTATGCTGTTCTGTGTATAAAATTCAAAATCCAAATAATTTCAAAATGCTTTTCTATGCGAAGGAAGAAAATACTGGTTTCTACAACTTGCGACTTCTCTTTTTCTTGCGCATTTCCATTCATCCTTATTTGCACTTAAAAGCTTTCAACCATTTTTTCTTCTTCTCTGGGTGCTCAAATTGCACAAGTGGCATTGCATTGCTGGAGACTTTTCTGAAATTCCTTGGACCCACTTTTTTTCGCTGTCCTTTTCTTCTGTCAAAGGGATTTTTGTGAAGCCTACGTGCGGGCAGGCTCAATTTTTCCTATTTTGAGTTTTACGTGATCTGAATTTTGTACAGCTTTGAAGTAGATGAGGCGGCTGCTGCTGGTCTTTTTCCGTCGTCGACATTGTATCATCACCATTAAGATCGCCGACATTTTCTCCCTCATTTTGACAATAGGTATTATTTCAGCGTATTACCCAGCGTAATCAAAGCGACGGGTGATAAATGTGCGTATACGCTATATATGTAATTTTTTCCCCTTTTTCTCTCTATTGTTAAGCTCCATTGTCTTAACGGTGGCGGTTATTCTCTCTCTTGTCTTTACGGAATTCAGACTGCTTTGTTATATGTCACGTCAAGTCTCATTGTGATCAGCAAGGTTGTCTTATAGAAACTGAATGATTTTGATTTCGTCAAAACGACTATCGTCCGGATGAGAAAATAAAATAAAGCAGGATTACGGATTTATCCTAATAAAAATTACAGCAGTCTTTTGGAAGGCTAAATACTTGCTGCGTTGAGTTGCTGCATCTCAAAAATAAATTCAATAACGAACAATCTTAAAGCGGCTACAAAATAGGCAACGTCTCGTGAAAAATGCGGTTCAGACAGAAAAGAAAACGGCAATCCGGTAAGAAATGAGTAAGACAGTACAAAAGGCTAAACTTACTGTGAACACACACACACACATGGGTTTAATATGTGGAGGATGCAGCTTAATAACGGTTAGTTGTAAGAATGCGTGCTTTAATTTATATTCTTGTCATTACTCTTTTTCAATGAATCTCAAAAAAAGAGATTCGGAATACAACCAATGTCCCTACCAAAATCTTACAGCATTTCTCACATTACACCAAAGTTTCCTTATGACCTGAGTATGTAATCTTCAAACTGTACGTTAATGTACGTTAATAGCTGAAAATTGCCAATATATCTGTCAGAAACTAAGAAGTATAAATATAGCATACTATATTGTCACTATACTGGTATGTCAAGTCGTTAATCCTGCATGTTCGTATATAGATATGCAAGTACCCACATTTTCCGAATTAGTTCTCAATTGTGATAATAAGCCTACCCTCTGTTTCGTACCTAAAACTTTGAAAATACAATTTTACTGTGATGTGTTTACGTACATGCAAAAAAAACACAACTACAGACTTGCTTAAGTGTGACCTTGTTTCAATTTGTAAATACTGTCGTTGTGTGGAAGTTTAAAAGAAGAAAAAGTTTTGACAAAGCGTTAACTGTCAGCAAATTACGCAGTATTATATAAGACTATGTAATGCATACTTTTAGATATTTCCAAACGTTAGGAGAGTATACAGTAGGCAATTTATTAGTTAGGATATTATCCGACCAAAGCAAATTTGAGCCAGTATTCCCAAATACAGCCTAAGGTATAATTGGATAATACATTGGCGTTATGAACAGGATGCCACCTAAAGCATTTAGCGAATGCGTGTTTGTGTCTGTGTGTACAGAGATGAGGTGTCAGTTCTTCTGAGAATGCAGGATAGAGAGAGAAAGTTGTTCCGACATTCCATGTCATTATTTAGCTTCTCTTCTACGCTTTAGTAGGCAATTTTAATAAGCCTTTACTAGTTACATCAATTTTGATGCTTCAATCATCATTTTTTTGCCAAAGGATGCATGGTAAATAGTTAAACCATTCAGTTGTCTAGAGGAGCCTACTATACCACCACTGTATTTATACAACAGAGCAAAAACCAATTGATTATCTGTCGTTTTGTAGTGGTTCGTGTTAGAATAGGAGAAAGCAATCCATCATCCGGTTAAAAGGTAAATGTGAGGAATCTGTCTCCCTCTCCACCGCACCACGTCATAATATTCAAGTATCACTTGTGGTCGATTGTACGGTTTTTTATATTCATTAGCAAGTGAGGCCAAGCAGAAAAAAAGAACTTTTATTTATTTATTTATTCATTCATTCATTTGTTATTGCAAACGACGATGATGCGATACTGCGCTGAATTTGTTGAGCACACACTCATTTTGTATTGTCCTCTTCGCTTCAAACAATGGCAAATTGTATGTCACAGTTGACACAAAGGTTCATTTCACATTTAACATGCAAATGTCAGGATGGCATGATTGTTGAACACTTCACTTTCAAACCGTGTGTGTGTGTGTGTGTCTGTTCCTCTCCAATTTGTTGTTGGTGTGGAGAACAAATATTTCACATTAGAGCTAATTTGGCACTGCAGGCTCTGGCTCAGGCTAGAAATGAATTTAATCGTATCCTCATCCTAACGCAACGTATTTACTATTTGCTATTCGACACGAGTGTAGTGAGCAAGTATTCGATCATATTCATGTCAAAGTAGCAAGAAAGAAGAAAGTGATCTGGCTGTTGTATGTACATTTCTATGTACATATTATTGTAGGTACCTAGTACACGTCTGTTGGTGGTGATGGTGGTGAACGTAGACAGAATGGCAGGGAAGATGAATAGATTCAAAAGTGACAATGACAGTTCGGCTACCACACTGTCGCTAATAATAATCATCATCAGCAATAGCAGCAGCAGCAGTTCACTCACTCATACAGTTTGTAGTTGAACCCTGTCCTATGGCAACTTTAATCAGGTGGTGCTCCCCGCCAATAAATAATAAATAATAGTAATAATAGCATTGCACTTAGCACCACCACCACCACCACTGTGGTAAATAAAAGAATGAATGGCATGGCAGTGTTTTAACAGAAATTAGTATTTAATATGCGAATAGCTCGTTATTAATAAAACGAAAGGATTTTAAAGGAAGGATTGGGCTTGCAGTGTATTATCAGCATGGAATTCAGTTTTCCGTCCCGAATCATTATTATTATTATTACTTTGATGATGATGATGATGATGATTATCTACAGAATCTGTATTGCTGTTGCATTGGCAAATTATATGTGCATAAATTGATGATTGTTGTTTTGTGACACACATACATTACATTGTCAAAAAAGATGAAATCGGAACTAAAGGCGAAAGAAGCAAAAAGATAATCATCATCAGAGCCACCATTGTTCGGAAGTAATGCGACTGATGACGGAGCACAAGTTAATGGTTACTTAGATCATGATAATGACAAGCTCACGTCTCTCCTCATATTCTATTCATTCTGACAATTGACATCCTCGCCATTCACTCATTTAAACCTTCTAAATGGCGTACAACAACGCGTACACACATTACTATATGGCAATGATCAAAAGTGTTTGCATTTTTTACCAGTTGCCAGCGCAGCATCCAAAAAAACTTTTTTTTCGAACAAAGATCGTTGCACCTACAAACGTATCCTGCTGTATGTATAAAACACTCGGTGAAAAAGAATACCTTTTGGTGTCGTCCGTACCACAAAGGTACATATACCCAGTACAATATGCTAGCTTACGAAATGACATTCAGTAATAATGACACTTGGATAGTTGGATACGAAAATAATATGTATTTTTTTTTCTTGTAAATGCACGTATTATTTTTGCAGTCTAACTCTCTTATTCCCATAGTCTCCCGATGAAAAAAAACTTGAGCTTATATGGCTTTATTATTTATGCCTGCTGTACAACGCATCTTGGTCTAGTGACGTCTGCATTAAGTACGTATATGGCAATAAAGTGATGTTTTCATTTTTACTCGATATGCATATAATAATAATAATATGATATAAGAATGATGATGCTGTTAAAAAAAAATATGTGCTAACGATAACGATATACATTCTTTGCAAACATTTTTAGTAGTATTTTTAGAATGCGTACACAAGTTGCACTCGCCATGCCGTACTGTATGCATTGCACATTTTTTTGGTGAACGCCAAATAAAAGGTATATTATTATAGTATTTAATTTTATTATTTATTTTTTTAAATGAACGACCGTGTAAAACTGCTGCTGCTGTTAGTGATGCTAATATTAGCATAGTATTCCCGTGCAGTTGTAGTAGTAGTAGTAGTAATAGTAGTAGTAGTGCGACAAGATCTGATTGACGGACTGGTAAAAATGTGTGAATGAATGGCAGCATCAAGAGCAGCAGCAGCATAGCGGCCAACAATGATTGTTGTTGTCGCTGTAACAGTATAAGTTGAAGTAGTGAGTAAATATGGTAGTTGGTCAAGTGAATAGGGTTTTAACTTTCCATTGTCAATCTATCAAATTTCATTGAGAAAACATACAACAATATTAAAATTGCAAGTGGCAATTATAGAAATTGTTGGAGGAATCTACTTCTTCATCGTTTTATTTTTCTAAACAAAATGACAACTACTGGCAATGTTGGATGAATGCTAAAAAGACTTACAAAATCTGCGACTATGAAGATGGTGATTATAATGGTACAAGAGCAAGACGGTATTGCTACTTTGATTATTCATTCTACGAGAAACACTAGAGACTTTCTTGTTGTGTATCCACTACAAGAAAAAAGAAGACGATGATGATGTCTAATATCCCATGTGTTTGTCTTTCAAGTTACCTTGGCTAACATAATAGTCCAATGGCTTTGCTTGGCTTACTTTCAGCAGCTCATTTTACTTGTTGAAAATGAATCCTTTTTCGCGTCTCTCTCTCTCTCCCTCTCTTGCTCTCAGTGAAAATGAAGTTGAGAGTGGGAAGGAACAGTGCCAAAAAGTACAGCAACTTATATTGCGAAACTTGAAAGGGGGTACTTATAAATAATGCAGGGAGGATGAGCAAAGGTCTTAAATTGCTATGTTGACAACAGCAACAGCAGCAGCAAAAACAACAACATGACGGTCATGACGATGATTATGGTAGCAGTAAAGTCGGCAAATTTTCATTGACGTTTAGTTACTCTCTATAGCGATATCGTCAATCTATTTATTTTACGATGTGAACTGAACAATTTTTTTACTATTTTGGTTCATAAAGTTTAGTGAATGGCAGAGTAAAGTGTGCAGACAAATATAATAATAATAATAATTTTAGTAAAGTCATAAAAATACCAAGTATATGCAATGAGCTTGGCCTTGGAATATTGCTTGCATTCTTTTTACAAGACATTTTTATCGTTGCTACATCTCTAGACGTGGCCAGATGCTGTATTTTTTGTTTGATTTTTTTCCCCGACATCACCAATGTCCGTCACTGCAACTGCAGGGAAAATTGTTCATTAATGAGAGAAAGCGAGGACAAGCCAGAAACGAATGGAAAGTGAGAGGCGCTGGAGAACAAGTTCAAGTTGTAGAGCAACAGCAGCAGTCAAGGAGAAAAAAAGCGCTTTCAATTTCTCTCCCCTCTCATGTCTATGATGAAGCAAGCAGTGATGATGAAAGCGAAAATGCCAAGGTTCTACTATCTCGTCTCATGCAACCCCTCGTTCCTGTTTTGGTGGAGAAAACCTGTTTTGTTGACTGGATTCTGGATGAAGCTAAATAAAATAATGTATATTTTATGAGTATACAATTTACTTGTATAAGTATGTAGACGGAGACGTTTCGTTTGGAAAATCCAATGAGTAAAGAAATAGCAAATTATTTATGCATAACCAAAAGAAATTTACTATACTAGAAGCCAGAGGAATATTTTTTTAATAGGTAAGTAGCCTTATCAACTACCTCCACCAAAAACACAATTTTAAATATATATATATATGTATGTATGTATCGGGTAAACGATTGATTTTCCGCTTCGATGAAAACGTTAGTACTATTTATTACGATGTCATCTCTTTTCTATCAAGCTCTATCTCTTCTCAAAAAACCATGCCACTAAACTACCTACATACTACAAGGCACTTCATGATACATGGCATGAATCTATATGTCTTTTGCAGCTTGACTGCCATTTAATTACAAATTAAAATTGGTCCTCAATTTTTTACAGCACAGCAAATAAATAGTGTATCCATGCATATAAAACATTGAAATACAGCAAACCTCATCATCATGTTGAACTAGAGGGCTACCTATATTTTACACAGCGTTTTACTCTCATTTCTGGGGCAAAGTGGAAAATAAACTGTAATTTGGGTAGTAGATACAAGCAAACCATCTCCCATGACAAGGATGAGTTATAAAAAATGTACGTGTCGTCTTTGCAAAGGTCACATGGCATTAGTACTCTGAAATATATTGTCATATTTTGCTGCATTATTATTACAACAAGCGCTAGAGAGACGATCTCCTTCGGTTGAGGCACACTGGAATGAATGGAAGAGGTTGTGGGAGAGAAGAAGAAAGAAGAAACGCAGAGGAAAATGGAAAAAGGAACACGATAAAAAAAAGAAATGGCATACTTAAATTGCCATCGGACAAGTTCAAGTCTAGAATATTTTAATGAAATATTTCATTTCACTTTCTTACATTCCTCCTCCTTCTTCTCTTTATATATACATATTTTTTAGACCATCATCATCATCATCATCAACAACAACAAGTCGTTTTTCAGACTCATCATCATATTTATTGCAAGTGTAAGTTTGTTTTGTTTTTCCCAGTTGAATTACTACTGTTGCTTTAAAAGAGCCTACTCATACACAGACGGAATTTTACTTTTTAAGTCAAACTAGTTGACAAATATTTTTTTGGTAGAAAAAGAAACACATCACGGTGCAACATCATGCATGAGAAAACACATTAGTGTAGAAACGAAGTGAAAGGCAATTACTACGTACTTGAATAAACTGCAAAAGCTCCCTGCCTTTCAGTCTGTCTATTTATATTAATAACTGTGTGCACATTATGAAGAAGGTTGCAGCAAGAACCAGCAACAAGAGCTGTGGAAAAGAAGATGCAATAAAAACATTACATTAATTCGGCCCGGATGAACGTCACTTGTTCTTTGTAAGTAGAGAGTGCAGTAGTAGTGGTCCACATACATTCATACGACTTGTATACGAGATTATTTTGCAAAAATTGCTGTAGTTATTACTACTGCATCACTACTTCTTCCACTACTGCCTCAGTTACTGGAGAGCAATCTTATTTTTATAGCATTAGTCTGTCCCTTCGAAATACCATAATGATGCCCTGGTATTAGTATTGGTTTTCATGGACATGATCATGTTTTGTATTTGACAACAGCACAAGTTTTTTTAGATGGTTAAACTAGCTTAAGTCTCATTTCCTTCTTGTGGCTCCTTACTTGAAGAGCATCATGGTTGCCTTCATCGGACAAAAAAGGAAGCTTCGATTCTAAAACCCATTTCAACTTCAGTTGACTGCTTCCGGATTAAATTAGGAGGGTAGATCCCCAAACCGAAAAAATATGTTTTCGCAACCTTTTTGCGTAACAAGTTATTAGATATCAACTGTACATGCTCAACAACTGACATTTCTAAAGTACGCTAATTTTCCATACAGACGAGGGACAACAACATAAATCCAATAGTTCTAAAAGCAATATGCATATGAAACGAAAAAAGAAGAAATTGGCAAAGTTTTGTACGCCTTAAGGGCCAAATAAACTAAAATGACTTCAAATCAAGTCAAGTCAATCGTGTTATTACTGCGGCAAAAAAAGCTTTAAAATACCCAAAAAGGTATAACAGCCAATTGCTTACGCGGTAATATTGCAGTGGTTTGCTTACGCAACTCGACTCATCATCAGCATCGTGAATATATTGAAATTGGGGAAGATGGAAAGTCATAACGAAGAATCTTGGAAAGTTGGAACGTTAAGCGAAGCAAACATAAACTACTTAAACATACGCTTTATCGGTCTTTTAACCACGTCGATGCGGGCGTAAACTCGTATTTTCCCAACGATTGCTTAGCCAATGAGACAACTTTTCTTTATTTTTATTCGAATACTGCAAATGCGCAGTAATGTTTTTGAAAACCGAGTAGAGACAATATTTTTTAAAAAAAATATCATGTACAAAAATAAGTAAATAGTAGGCCATCATTTATTATCACAAAAGATTTACACTATTAGCAGTAATAAAGTAAAAAAATCAAGTTATTATTACCATTTTCGAACTATATAAGATGACTTCCACGTTTTATTATTTCTGCTACCAGAACAGTTTTAATAATACGATGACAACAGCAGCAGCACAGCACACAAAAAATATATTTTAAAAAATAAACCATTTACTACTGAGATCGGCGGAGAATGTCCCCAAGATTTATGAAAACAACTGCAATTTTTTTTCTTATTCTTCATATTCTACAAGTACAGCGAGACAACTGCAATGTCGCTTGTAAAGTACAGCGGTATATGGGAATCACACTTACGTGAAAACGTCTGCTAATGTACTTAAGATTAGTTACCGAGTCACGGATGGATTTTCTCTTTTTCTCTCTTCTTCTTCTGTAAGCATCATTTTGGCAGTAAAAAAAGCATCATCGTCTCGTTCACTATTACTATCACTGCCGCTGTTGCTACCATCATCATCGTCGTCGTCATCATTACAGCAACCAAGTACAACGCGTACTAATAATACTGGTATGTACTTCAATGCATCGAATATAATTTTCAGTTCATAAAGATTCAGGACAGGAAAAGAGAATAGTAAATCTTTTACACGTGGTTGCTCTTTGTTAGTTCCCTCATACTTTTGAAACTACTGCTGCTACTGCTGCTGCTGCTAGGTGATTAATACATGTTTTTATGATGTATTGTTATTAAATTTTTATATATTACATTTTTACCTCTGCTACAGACACATGGGCTGGCTAGGTACTATAATAAAATAAAAGCATCTTTCCACAAATTCCTTTTTATCCTCGTGTGTGGTAGTCTAGTTACCATTTATCAATGAGCTAAACAGCTGGATGGATAACGATTGCAGCAGCAGCAGCAGGAAATAAAAGGTTGAGTGTGTACTTATTGCTGGTCTAATAGCGGGTCGGTGAAAGGAAAGGGAACTTGTATGTATGTGGAAAGAAAATATGTACACAATAAGTACTATTATGGCATGGCTTTTGCTTTTACACGCTGTATAAAACAAATTGATACTAGAAATCAATGCTAAAAATGATTCACAGGACAAATCATAAATTATGTACACCAACATTGTCACTTTTTGGGGAATTCCGAAAAAAATGCGGAGGTGGTTAAGGACATTTGAGTAGTAAATGGAAATAGAAACGGTAATATACAGTTTCCTTAATCGGAAACGTATAAGGGCGGGCTACTTGGTATTTTTTATATAAAGTTTACTTTATACGTATTATGCATAATGGCCGTTGTTAGCATGACAATATTACGCAGTAGCAATACGACGGAAAGGGATACATATATTTGGGTTATAATAGGCAAATTATGTAAGACAACTTGTAACATAAGTAGGTATCCATTTATACATTGTAAATTTATTAAGGGGTTTAAACTGCTATCGATTATCTTTCGAAAACGCTGAGTGAGTAAGTTGATAGCTGTATCTTACGCATTTCCCACTTAAGGTCATTATAAGAGATTCGGAGTAAATTTTTATTGTGCTTCCATACGTATGTAGGTAATATTTCCGGATGACCATTTGTTCATTTTGCCATTGCTAGTCAGTTGTCATGATATACGGCCAATAATAACGAAAACGTAACATTTTACTTTAGCGTAACTTGAAATTATGTTTTTCAATTAACTGGCGTATAACTTATGAATCTAAAATATATAGCAAGCCGAATCATTTTTATGCATAAATGGATGCAAATAAAGGCATTCATTAGAAGGCCGAAATTTATTTTTAAAAAAGAAAAACGTAGATGCTTTTTGTTCCTCACCAAGGATTTCGAGAAATGGTGTATGAATATGAATGGGGCAATATAAAAATTATTATCCAAAAAAATAGCTCAGCTTACCTACACAGTAGAATCGATAGTACGATTAGCCACCTATGTGTAATATCTACATCTGCAGCAAGCACCAATCTGCTACTCTTGAAAACTAATAAAGCTGTAATACTTTTTCTATTGCATGAAATATTACCCTAGAAATGCGTTCCTTCCAACTATCATCGCAATTTTTCACGCTACAGAATCGAGTCGTTCAGTTTTTTTCCCAAAGTATAATACCTAATAAAAGATTTGCTCTTTTCATTCTTCTTGTTATATACGTATTTGCACTGAATGGCATTACTCTTTTCTGAGCAGTGGTGGCTGTGGTGGTGATAGTGAGAATCCTTATGGTTTCTGACCATACATTACACTAACAAAAGTTGAATGGTGCAAAGAATAGCAGTAAGACAGTGCGGAAAGGGGGGAGGGGTAAGTAGGAAAGAAAAGAAAGAGAGCAAGGAAAGTTGCCAAAACACTTGCATGCTGTGTGGCTGCCAAGACCATAAAACTAATCCAAGTGCTGGCCGGTGAATAGCTGACAAAAGTGAAGACATACACTGAGAAGTGCCATCTCCAGAAAATAAATGTGATGAAAGATAACATTATTATTGAGAGTGGTGTCTGAAGGTAACTACAGAACAAGAATGGGCATATCATCTTTCACCCAAATGTACAAAAGAAAAGTATAGACTCTTTCCTTGCTAACCCATTTTTATATTTCTTCACGCTGCATTGTTATCACAAGTTGTTATCACAAGGGAAACACAAATACTTTTAAACAATGACAAGCAAAGAAAAACATAATAATAATAATAATAATAATAATACGAATAAATAAATAGCTGGGAATACAATAGAAAAACGGGAGAATCCTGATGGCCAGTGGTTACAAAAAAGGTCACTTGTTTTTTAATATGAGCAACATTAGCGGTTTTATGGGTAACAATTTGTTAAACTGAGTAATATAAACTATAAATGTCATGTAAAGATGGAGCTTCCCGCTGGTTATTATTATTATTATTATTATTATTATGACATCTTTTTTTACCTAGAAAAGAGAAAAGTTTTTGTAAATGTGGTTACACTTTGTGTTTGTGCAATGGCTGCGTTTTTATTGCTGCCTGCTGTTGTGTGCACTTGACTTTCTTCCGTTATATTGCACTGTCTGTTTCAAACACGTAAACACATCAATAGTAATGCACTGCCAGGTTGCCATTGAGTTTGCAATTTAGTACATATCTACTTTTGAATATTTAATTCAACAGTCATTTAGAAATTCTCTAGATATTGATGATGATAATCCGAGAACAAGAATTCTGGGTAAAGTAGCTTAGATGAGTCATCACTAATTTTCTTCATCATCATCATCATTCATCTTTACGACAGCAAGCATTATAGAAATGCAAAGCTATTGTCAATATGATGAGAACCAAAAAAAAAATCTTTCTTCTTTTGACCGGTAATACCAGAGGTGGTAAAAAAGTATATAAGCCGATTCATGACACTCGACTGTCATTTCTTTGACATTTTTATCAGATTAATGCAAATAAGAATGCAATCATAATTAAGACAGAAGCAGTACTGTGCAATAAATAGCTCATTTTTCTCCTCCTTTTTCTACTTCTTCTTCTTCTGCAGTTCGAAATCAACTATCACTGTGTGTCGTGCTTAGGTGCTCACGATTGCTCAATTCAACAGTAAACAAGACTGTCATCAGACTCATCAGCCATCAACCCGTTGTTGATCCTCATCAACAGCAGCAGCATCATGACTATAGTTACTACATAGCTTGCTGCAACATGCAATTTTCCTTCACATTGAGAGATTAGTTGGACCACCCCCTTCCTTTGTTATTGAAAATTTAATATGTTTCTCATGAGTCTCGAATTTCCTCTAGTTTTTTTCGCTAGTTGCTTGTGCTACCAGTGCAGTTCCTGAAATAGCGTGACAATCGAATGATGAGGACAAATTCGAATATAATAATAATAATAATAATAATAATAATAAATATGTACATGTGCGTCGGCGAACACGTCCCCATATAATTCTAATGTTAATAAAATAGAATAATAGGTACATACTTTTTCGAGGGTGCTTACTGTCTATTATTATTTCTTTGTACAAGTGTAGTAGTATTTTTAACTGCCTTTTGCTTAGTGTGTAGTAGTTGCTAGTTAGCAATCTACAATTTGTAGTTGTCTTTTGTGCCTTTCTAGTGTCGTTAGAGAATTGCCAAATTGATGAAGTCTGAAAAAACTGTGTACAAGAGTGTCTCTGCTATTGCTATTTTGTAGGCTTTAAATCATTTGTTAATGTTGAAAATGATAAAGTGGTTAGCAGTAATGATTGTTATCATCGCAATGGGAAACATTTCCGTGGTATTTATAACTGAGTCCTATGAATAGTGTTTTTAAAAATATATATCAAGCTGACTCTAGTAGTTTTTTTCTGAATGCAACAACAACGCATTCACCATACATGGAAGTCCGGACGTAATAATTTTCGTTTTCATAATATAACTGTTACTATAATCAGGGGAAAAGTACAATGTGATGTGGCAGAAGACTGTAATCACCTTTTAAACCAGACAGACACATAATAATTTTCTTATTTAGTTTCTACAAAA
>JAHZMT010000870.1:0-10699 GCA_027743785.1 Sinhomidia bicolor | reverse complement strand
AAATGAAATCAGATTTTCTGACGATACTCTGCTGCACTGTTGGCTTATTCACCGTGTCAACATCATCAGATGTACATCTTACTCATCATCACACACCGCACTCCCATTTATCTCTTGTATCTAACCAAAAATTGTGAAGGTAATAATGTGTAATTTTTAAATAAATAATAACTTGTGCTTTTGCCTATTTTAATTAATTTTTTGTTATTTTTTTTAGTTTAGTCGATCCTCCAGGTGAAATTAAATTAAATTAATCAAAAGAAAATCATGACTATTGACATAGAGGAAGCTATGAAGGCGGTGGAGCTGCTAGCAAAAGACAACAACATGCAACTTTGCGTTGAGGAGTCATTTAAAGGATCTGTATTGACCGCAATTTTTGCATTTATTGGAAGTATGTTCATGGGACCTATAGGTCTCATTATAGGCGCCGTGGTGGGTTCAGTGATAAGCGCAAAACGTGCCAAAAAGTACAAGCCAGTGTATCAAGTGTTTCAGGAGATGAATGAACGGGAAATAGCTGAAATTATTTCAGCACGTAACAAAGGTCATTCAGCAGTTAAAAATTGAAGATGGTGTAATGCTTATGGCCTTGGTCACAAATCCTGCAGCTGCGGAACATGCTCTACTGCAAAAACAAATATTATCGTACTTTGGAACAGTTCAACCAGGAACGTAGATTTTTTGAAGTTAGTATTTTTGTGTTGTAAAATTTTGTAAGTAGAGTAACGATTATTGATTTGTATGTGTAAGCTTATTAAAACGTTAATTTATCGTGAAATTAAAATGTACAAACTACTCTCACTAAAAGTTTATTTATTGTCGAAATTAACAAGTGCTTTTTCTATAATATTACTTGTTTGTAATGGGTTTTAACTAAAGCAAACTCACTCACATTTAAGTGCTGGTAATGATTAATGAACAACAACATGATAAAAACATGAACAGAATCCACATTTCTCAAAGTTTTTGTTTGTTTTTGTGGTGGTCATTATAAAACCACAATTCATTTCAATGATAAATTTTTTGGGTCAGAAAACTGTATGCGATTGTAATTTTCTTGGTTCAGTATATTTTCTGCAATGACTCATGTTTTGGAAAAAAATTAATTCTTTAAATTAAAAAATTGTAAGTGAAGATTAATATGGTCTACTTTAAATAAAAAATCTAGTAAATGTAGCAACATTTATGTATAATTTTTACCAATTTAAAATATATATTTATTGTATTTTGCATGAAATTTTACATATTATGTAACTGAACAGGATAATAGTGCAGCGCAATACAATAACAACACAAAGAAAGTATTCATGTATCTAATCTATTGAAAGGGACAGAGAAAGCAAATTACAATAAGTATCCATAGATGAGAAATGATATTAAAACCGGAATGTAGTCTAGCAGACCTGCTCTTCTCATTATCTTTTTTGCTATCGTTACGAAATAAATTTAGGTAGACAGCGCCACTATGTGTGTGCTTTTGTGTAATGTCATCGCTGTGCTCGTTGAATGCCCAAAGGATATATGTGTCTTTGTCCTAGTAGAAAATTTTTAAATATTATGAACTTTTTTTCTATACTGACAGTGGGTGATTACCAAAAAATAATGATTTTTTACCTACCTCAATGTCTATATCATGTGTGTCATTTGTTTTAAGTAAACGTGTGACGATAACAATCGTTGAACCTTCATCTTCGTATGTTTTCTTATTATACCAGTCTTGCTTTGGATCAATTGTCGGTTTAATATTGCCACCCCCAATTGGTACGTGATAGTCCTGGTTTATAAAAAACATCCAATTTTACGTTGCTAGCACATACGCAATATTCAAATTAGAAATTCAAAAATAATGTAAAAGTAACGTACGAAGCCACTTCCTCCGACGAGAGCGTTGTGATCATATTTGGCAATGAAAAAGTCCGCCCCATCCATGTTCACATTTTTATTACTTAGTCCAATCCCAACCCAACCTGTGACATTAACTGCTTTTATTTGGAACACTATAGACTTATTCTCTATTATTTTATAGTTTAGCAAATAGTTTTGACTGAACTGTAAAAGACGGGCAGTCACGGGACACTCCACCGCTATACATGTAATCACGGCAGTCAGAGCACAAATTTTGTGATGAATTTTCATGATTTAAATATTTGTCTTTAATTAAATGGGTTATTACCAAAAATGGGTATAATCGCTTTTAGAAAAATAATTAAATAAAAATCTGGAGTGTTGGTCAAGTCACTTATTGATCCTGCAAATACTGAAAAATTACAACTAACACATCCATAGAACTGAGAATAGACCACAATACAATGTCAATGCTTGATATAATTTACTGAGTAAGGTGCATTCCCTAAAGGAACAGGAAAAAGTACGAAGTAAACAAATGCGACAATTACTTTGTATAAATGACGTAATAACAAGTTTTGTATTCCCCACATAACCACGCATTAACTTAATCAACAGCCACGACAATAACGGGAAAATAATTCGTTTGCTTCTTTTTTATTTTTTGTATGTAATCTAAAATCATTTTTTACTAAATATATGTTATTAAGTCCAGTGAAAATGCACAAACTGTCTTACCAACGTGTAATAGTCCAAACTTATCTGAACCTACACGTACATACATGTTTTCTACATTTTAATAAGAAATCATTAGACAAAATGCCTGTATTCATTTGCTGTATGTATGTATGTGTGAATAAATTAAAGACGCAACAAATACAACTTATAATTTCAAAACATTTTCAGTTTCATCTAGAACCTATTTGATTAAAAGTTATATTTTTGGTCATATCTATCCGGTTATATGAGCATAATGTTTCTCCAATACTAAAGTCTTTCTTAAGCTAAGCGACTGACAATTGGGTAAAATGTAAAATATAATTGTAGGGGAAAACAATACCACATTCCTAATAAACGTTTGTAAACCTCAACTTATTAACTATTAACATTAAATGCTCTTATGAAGATATTAGACATACATACTGTCTTAGACAATTCGCTTGGTGATGTCATATTGCAGATAACTGTTTCTCTTTCATTCAACATTACTCGTTATTTAAATTGATGCCAAATTCACAACAGTAGCATTACTTTGGTTATTGAATAACAAATACGCAATAAAAAAGCAAACCAAACATCATAAAAAATAAATTTTTGCTAAGGTATACGAGTGTTGTTTTGAAAGAGACATATTTATCATCTCAACATGTCAAAGTTTAGCAGTTTTTGTTGTGTTCTTTTGTTTTACTTTTTCCCCGGATGAGGATTCGTGCTAACAAGTTACTCTTTCAAAACAGCACTCGTCTACCCTATGAAGAATTTATTACTCATTATGACCACCGATTGTAGAAGTCCTTTAAATCAATAAACAAAACATCAAAACGATTCCAGTAAAATATTTCGAAAAAGCAAAAATTTATTAAATTCAGTTCATTTACAAAAGAAAAGCAAGAACAGGCTACAGTTTATTTCTCAAATTTAGCTTAAGCTACATAGGTATATATATGTTTACAAGTAACAATGTCAAATACAAAATAGTATGTACCAATGTTCGATTTGATTGTTGCAATAATCTTATATGTTGGAGTAGTTTTTAGTAATACTAAAACCACAGCTTAGAGCACAGCATGGTACACGCCCAGAAAAGAACAATAAAATTGACTCCGGAGCTCATTTTACTGGCTCCGCTGTGATGAAAGTTTATTTCATGATGACCTGCATGCTTGTGTTTATGCGATACGTCGTCGTCATGCTCGTTGTATGCCCAAATCAGGTTTATGGGTTTGTTCTTGGATCAACAGCATAAAAATAAGTTAAATTATTTAAAATTGTATGCAGTAAATGGAGTTTCTACAAAAAGAAAACTGATTATTTACCCCAATGGATACTCCATGACCCTTGTGAACTTTAAGGTTCCGTTGAACTGTAATGAATGTCGAATCATGGGTTTGACTGGCATGTATTTTTTTCCAAGGATGATGCTTGTTAGGTGTGGGCTTAGTATTTTCATGGCCTGGTACCGTGTAACTCTTAGATTTGAAAATTACAAAAATATTTATAAATTATTACGCTGCTGAGTTTTCTGACAGTAAGGCTGTTGTATAAAATGTATGTTTTTGTGAATGTAATGTTTAAAATAAAAATTACTTACATCACCATATTCCCCATGCTCGTTTACTCCACCCATGAAAATGTCTGCACCAACCATATTTTCTCTTTTTTCGTTTAGTCCAAAACCAACCCATCCTGTAACATTCGTTGCCGTTATTTTGAACTCAATTTTTTTGTTGTGAAGAATCTCATAGTAAACATGATAGTTATGACTGAGTTTTATTAGGCCTTTTTGAGGGTGATGGTGGTGATGATTATGGTGAGCATTGGTCACAGGCAGAATAGTGCCCATGAAGGCGATAAACGCAACTACACAAATTCTCTGCTGATTAGCCATATTTGTATTGTTTGCAATAATAGAAAATATTATAACGGCAACAAGAAGATTCAAGGGACACTGAATTTAAGGACTTCAAATTTTGAAAAGTGTAGAGCAGCGTATGTTGCTTATTGTCGGTACAACAAGGAACAAAATTATTACAAAAGCGATAATGTTGAACTAAAAAACACAGCGACAATTTGAGTTAATACCACAGACCTCATCTAGAACCAGATGTTACCACTTTGGTAATTGGCTTATTCCATACAGTGACAAGCATTCAGATGTCGATAATTAGTAAAAGAGCGCAAGTGAAACTTTAACACTAATATATTGTTTAGAGTTTACAAAATGCCATTCTGACCACATCGCTCTAGTCAGTTAATACGTAGTGGTTTACAATAAAAACTGAACAACGAACTAAATGCACAATATCCGCTGGATTTTAACATGGTCATAAGCGTAAGGTCAATCTATAATAGCTCACTTCACGGCACAGAATTTGAAACTATATTTATACTACGCCTTTAACAAGGTAATCAATGGGACCTAAATATTAAATGTAAAATAAAAGTCAAATACTGATTATTTATAATACTTTTTGAGAACCATTTCTCGCTGAGTGTGCATGCTGTTTATTGGGCTCTTCATGAAATAGTGAACATTTATTTGTGCTCCGTTGCTTATTACTGCAAACGGATTTCTAGATTTTCACAACCGAGAAAAATTTGAAGTAGACATAAATGCAAAAATAAGTTCTGAAAATAGGAGAAAGTGGTCCTATTCTTTCTTAAAACTACATAAACGCATTTCAAAAATACTCTTTTAGGCAGAACAGAACTACGTACACCTTTTGTATTCTACGATAAAGTTAGCAAACATATGCTAGTAGATAGAGAATCCACAAGGTTTTAGAGAAAAAATGTCACTCATCGAGAGTTGCTAAGTCGATCATAATTTCAAAATTGTTCAGATTGTGAAGGAACAACCTACGTATAAAAGATTGAATACTCATCACTCACATTTCATTTAAGCTTTCCCAGACATTTCTAGTTAGAAGTTTAGAGTGAGTAGATAATGTGGATTTTTGGGTGATGTCTTTATGTACAACAAAAACTAATTTACCGCAAAATAAAGTCACCACATTTCGTAGTTTTGTAGAACAAACTAAAAGGCAGGGAGCGTTTGCCAACTTTACTAATTTGTCCTTCGGGTTATTCATGCCATCCATAATTGCATCAGTAGTCAATTTTTATAAAATGACATTTTCCTTTGTTTTCAAAAATTATGTATCATGCTGACATCACCAATACATTTTATGCAATATACTGAAAATCTCCTCAGTTGAAAACAAATTGATGATGAACAACTAATAATAACAGTTACGTGTACTGGTGTATGTACTTTATCGATTAAATGAAACCACTACAGGTATTTCGCTGTTTGACACCAGTTGGTATTTTATTCACTATCGGTAAAGTAAATTATAGATTAGTAATAGATTATACGCATCAATAAATACATAAATAAAGATATTGTCAAGATACGACATATACCATATACTAAAATGCACTCTCATAAGCAAAAATCTAAATTTAGCAAAGTCATTGCCAAAAGATTCAAATCGAACATATTGCAGTATGAACGAGTAATTTTTACCTTAAAAACGCAAATTGTAAAGTTTTTTCATTCATAGTAAGCTCCTTAAGTACATGATTTAAAAACTTAATTATTTTAGTTATGAATTCATTTTGATTCAATATAAATAATTTCATTTTAGCCTACAATTGTTACCCTGCATCATTGACAGTACTTACTAAGGCGTTATCATGCCGCTTGCTAAGGAATTAGTAATCTTGCAAGAAAACATTGGGGATACAAACTGGGAAAGCCGTTTGAAAGCAATTTTAGTAGGAAGTGTATTAGCTGGTGTTGGTGCTTTTCTGGGAAGTGTAGTCACCGGACATAAGGGCATGGTTGGGGGCGCAGGAATAGGTGGTCTTATTGGAGCAGAATTTTGCAGAAGAAGAAAAGTTTACACCTCAATTTCCAGCATGTACGCAATGATGTCTGAAGAGAGGAAGGAAAACTTTGTAAACCTTCTAATGAAGACTGCTGAGGAATTCCAAATAGAAGATGAAGAAGCATTTATACAATTTATGGCAAAATATAAGCAGCAAGTTATGGATAAGCAGCCTTCATACCTGTAAGGTTTTTTGAAGTAAATGTTGAATACTAGGTTTTTGAATATCTGAAATCTCTGTTTATTTTTGTTTTTTGATATCCTGTATCCAAGCAAAGTGAATAAAAGATATATATGACTTAAATGCTACATATTCTATTAAGTGTATTTTTTTACTTTTTGTTCCGTCTCAGATTTTTTGTAACGGCGGTGCAATGCCATGCTTCAACGTAGTTAATAATTTATAACTTTATCAACTAAAGATATACTACGTTGTACTACTGCGACTGAAGAAGCCGTGGTGAGATTTACTGTGTTGTTGGGGACATAAGGTTAGGGTCTTTGCTGTGCTTTATGGAGTTGCGGTGGAGATGGAGAAGTTGAGGTGGCAGGCAGATGAGAATGAAGTTAGAAGTTGCAAAGAATAAAAAACACAAGGTGACTTTTAAAGCCTTGTTTGCTACTTGAAATGTACGGTGATTTATTTTAGAAAAGAAAAGAGATACAAAAAGAAAAATACGCCGCTAGTCATGCATGGCTGCAATTGAATTGAGAATGAAGGTAAAATCACAAAGTACACTCACCTTATTATAGGCAAGCATGAATATGAGAGAATAATACATACAATAAAAATGTCATATTTTACATTATAGGGATTAAACACACGTGTACATAAATAACCAATGTTATAGAAAAATCTTCTCAAGAACAAAGAATATTGAACTAGAACTAGATTTTGGTCAAGAACCTTATTACAATTATTGGTTCCGTACAAAAATGTTAATTGGATTTAGAAAAAATACAAATGACAAAGTTTTGCTTCTCAATTGAAATAAATATTATACAGATTGGTAGTTCACAATATTAAAATATTCCTTTGCTTCTAACATAAACAAGCTATCGACCGGGGTCGTTACAGCGACTTTACAATTTTTTTCACACAATTTTTATTGTCATCCAGCCCTCCCTGTCTCGCTAAAAAATATTAGAACTCATTTTATTGTCACTAATGAATACGATAATGCATGATATTGCTTATTTAAAAATTGACAACATAATTTATGCAAAATAAAACGGATATACGGCAGCAAATGCTTTCACGAGCTGAAAGCAACAAGGTACTCATATTAAATTTAATCGTTGAATTAAACGCAAATCAGAGGAATCAGTTGAAGTTTCAACATTATTCAATGTTTTTTTCAATTTCTGAATTCCAACTCACATTGATTGACGAACCGGTTAAATTACAGTTTTTACTTTTTTATTGGTTGCATAAGGTAAAGAACACATTTAATGTATTATCGTAATACTCTTACTATTCGCTTAATTATTATTACATTTTTAATGCATATAATTTAATAAATATAATTTTAAATATAATAAGGAATTGATTTGGCTGCAGGCGATGATAATATGATATTCCTAAAACGACTGAAATGTGACAAAAAACGTAAGAATGATGATAGTAAACGATAGCCATGTAGCTGTGTTCTGAATATTATATAAGATAGTATTAGTAAGTATTAGTAAGGGTAATGAAACTAGTACTTGAAATTTTTTTAGCGATTATCTGATGTTGTAAAAATGTTCCAAGTAAAATTTTCATTTGTGCTTGAAGTCGCTACGATGATTTTTTGATTCCTACCTACCGGGTAAGGAAGCAAGTGAACGGTAAACCACTAATGACGGTTATGTTTAGAAAAAAGAAATAAAATCATTGCCTCAAACTTTCTTTATTTGTGTGTAACCTTTAACCAAACGTGGTAATTATTCTTTTAATAATGTATCAGATCTGCCTTGAGCTCGATTTTCGTACAAATGTATTTAACAGAGAGAATAATGATGAAGTAAGCTGTTACATCATAATTCTACTCGAAAGTTTCAAGAGCACTGTAAAATAACATACATTTCAGCTTTAATAAAACAGCACGTTTTCAGATATAAAATTTACTGACAGACTTTGAACCTTAAATTTTATTAAGTATTAAAGGTTATTATCAACGACTTACATAAAACATTAGTGGCACTACGCTCGACTCAGCTTTTTATGCTTATCCTCAGTAAAATTTAAGAGAAGTTGCATTTTTTTCTCTGGGACGTTTTTACTGAGGTTTCTCCTAAACATGCAGAAAACTAATGACAAAAATGCAGACAAACAGAACCGTAATCACATTTCCTACTAGTTTCCAGTTGTGTATGCACCCTGCAGTGGTATTTGAGTTTATATTCATTAACAGTACTTAAAATGCAAGTAAACAATTTCTTTAAATGTACATTCTATACATATTAGTAGAAAAAATAGAGGAAGATAATATGCTGTGTACCGAAAATACAATGCTGTGATGAAACCCTTGCAGGGATAATTAGGCAACGCTCTAGTAATTCATTACTACATCTGGTGTATAATCAAACATGCTACGAAAAATGAGAAAGAATTTTTTTAGCCAACCTGCAATTAACAAAGTGCCAATTGTTTTTAAAGGTAAAGGATTTAATGTACTAACATTGATTAAAAACTTAGTGTATAAACCTCCCACTCTGGTCATTTAATTATGAAAATTATGGTGAACGTGATATTTTACCAGAGTGAAATCCTGTTTAAAACTCAATTTTTGTCTACATTGGATGTCCTTTCAAAAATAAATAAGTCGGTCGATCGAAATAGAAAAGTAACAAAACCGTCAAAATAGGTTTAGTTAGATAAAATAATTCAAACTTTCATTAAGAACAGTTTGTCGAGAAGGGAATTAATAAATTCAATTCCGTTCAGACGTTTAGACAAAAATACCATTTTTTAAAAAGTTAATTTTCTAGCAAATGTTTTACATCTTCTATAACTTTTAATATCTGACTGCAGATTACTGTTATTCGTCAAAAATGAACGCATAAACATTTCCACATGCATATTTTACGATTTAAAAAACTTCAAAATTAAAGTCGAAACGATTTTTACCGGTCGCCTATAATCTGGGTCGTTCAAGCTTTCACTAGAACATTAGTTAACACAGAATTTGAATGGCTCTTTTAGTTTCTAAGATATCTTATTCCCAGAGATGCAGACGGACGGACAGACTAATCATCCGGTTAAAATAGCTCAGTAGCTTTTGCTGATTGACATTTAATGCAAGTGGTTTTGCTACTCACGTGTGTGTTTATGCTTTTAATATTCGAGTGCACCGCACGCCACTTTATCGTTGTGCATGCTTACATTACATTACCTTCAACTAAACCCTAAAAAATTAATAGATACAAAAAAACTGGGCACAGTTTGATGCTTTCAAAAGCTTTTCCGGCTGTCACGTAAATTTATGATTTATACGAAACTCATGTAGACATTATGTATTTCTTGTACAACCTCTTTTAATTGTCATCTTGTAGTCAATAATCTACAACTAAATAAGAGGGTTTGCCAACACACTGGTTTTAGATGTTAAAACTGCTTTTTACATTTTCACGCTAAATCTCATTTAACTTCAAAAAAGATGATTCATTTTGCTACTTTCCCCATCATAATGAAAACGTTTTGGCGAATATTTTATGCTCATTGTGACTTGTGTATTAATTATCGTGTAATTTATTGCTTCGCATGCACATGTCAAAAAGGACTATAAAACTGTTCATGCCGTAATTAGTCATTATTTTCAATTAATGTTGGTACACCCTGATTTGTTTCAAATTCTATTCATAGTAGAACGCCGTACGACTAATACAAGATAATTTTAATAAAATTCATCCAAAAATTTTATATTGCTTTTTGCAATCTACCATTTAATACCGCTTTCTGTGCTACAGATTTTTATACAGTAAAATAAAGCTTTATATTTCCAGAAATAAATTTTAAAAAGTCAAGTTCAGTAACGAATCGCTCACTTTAAAGCTTTTAGAAATGGCTCAAATTTCTTCGCTTTTTCGATTAATTCATAAATTCTACTGCTATGCCTCTTTATACCCCATAACTACCAGTGACCTTCCACATCTTTTGCTGCAAAATCCCAGCGAATACAGCTTTCTCCACTTAATTCGCAAAAACAAACTGAATTTTTTGCATTTCGCTTACTTTCACATTCTCATTCTGATAC
>JAHZMT010000869.1:0-13663 GCA_027743785.1 Sinhomidia bicolor | reverse complement strand
GACGGACGGACAGACGGACAGACAGACACAGACATTCACATAAAGTAGCTCAATGCTTCGCTACTTAATAATTTTCTCATTTTCAAACAAAGTCAAATACACAGTTTATCAAAAGTAACTATAAAGTAAACAAAATGAGTTGCATTATTGCTAGTTAAAAGCTTTAGAAAACTATATTTACTAAATGCACTCAACAGATATTACAAACTAATGATTGATTAGGCTTTTATTGGAGTTAAACAGTGTGTATGGCGTATACTATGCTTAACTTATCCCAATTTATCGTAAATTTAGCACTAAAAATTTACACAAATTATTTGTATTATTACGTGAGGGTTTAAAGTAATTTCGTATTAAGATAATTAAGTTGAAATATAATTGTGTTAATATAGCGTACTTGAAGTGAAATATTGTACAGCACCTGAACGAATAAAAATTAAAAAATGGTAAAAATGCACATTTTATATATATATATTTAAAATCAGGTAAATTAGGTAGGCAAATGAGTAAATAGAATAAGAAAATTAGTAATTAATTAATTAAATTTCTACATAAGCTGTCTTGAGACCACATTCATTTTGAAAGCGAAATAACGAAAACAATTTTTGTGAACAAAGAAAAGTTGCTACTTAATATTAGCAATTTACATGAACAGTAAACTTACAACAAAATTAACACTAAAGTTAAGTATGACTAGGGATATTGATTCGTGGTAAAACAAGTCTGCGATAATTGTTATCCTCATAGCCCTCCACGATCTGATGACACGTCCATATTCGCGGTGTTTCATAAGCTTCTGGTTACACTTTACTTCACGCAGGATGTCCTTGGAACTTTTGAAGACACCTCCTTTCAGGGTTCCATCACAGTCCATAGTCACCTGAATCGTCTGAACAACTACAACACCACAAAATAGTCGAAGGGGCCAGCTCAGACCTTTAAAATGCGCCAATAGACCGTAAAGTGAGAGGATGAATAACCCAGAAATAATAAGTGTGTTTAACACTGAGAGTAAACCTTGATGTATCCAATTATAATTTGTGTTGATAAGTTCAATTTTTCTATACATTTGCAAAATCAGTCTCATCGGCTTGTATGGCCGTTTTTTGTTAATGTTTTTGAGTTTGACTGCGAACAGTTTAAGATAGTTATGCATACAAATACAAGGTACTACGGTGCAATAGATTAATTGAAAATCAAGGGCTTCTACAAGAAACATATACACAAGAAAATTCAAATACGCAAACAATAGCTTTAATGTAATCTGGGTTAGAGTCCAATTTGAAACTTGAGAGTTACATTCTTCTAACAGTAGATATCCAAAATTTCCTGGGAAACATGGAGTCACGAAGGAAAATAGAACAAGACATAGCATCAAAGGCGGATCTGTAAGCGTAGCATTTTGAATCATTTGCTGCATTCGGTATACGGCCCTTCCTAAAGCCTCACGTGGAACGAAATTGGTTTCTGAAAAGATTCGTTCTGCTAGTAAGAATTTTAGCAACCAAAATTTTGAATGCAAAACAAACAGTTGAAAAGTACTCACCATTTTCACGCTTTTCAAACTTAAGAAGCTCGTTCCACAAGTTTCGTATTTCATAGCGATAATTATAATGCCAACAAGGTATGATGGCAGAAAAGTTGCCAAATGAGTAGAGTGTGTTTACAAATAAACTGGAAACGGTGAAAGTTTGATGCCGAATGGAGTGTAAAATTTGCAAGTTGATAATGATATGAAATGCTACCGCAACGTATAACTTTTTCAAATATTTTGACTCAGAGATTGCTTTTACGAACATGTAACCATGTTTGTTACAATCAAACAGAGTGGTGGTGCAAGCAGATGAAACTCGAATAAAGAATCGAAAATTACGTAAAAAATCTTGAGCAATTAACATCCTTCTGCGGTTATAAAATTTAGTTGCGAATTTTTTTTTTGTTAAAAAAGAATCTCGTGACAAATTTTCTGAACTAGTTGAGCTTAAAATATTATGACAACTATATTATTGCCACTATGTCAGTAACACGTCACTATGAAGTAATGTGACAAAACGGGAAAAATAACGTAATGGAAAATAGACTTAACCTTAACTTGAACATTTAAAATGATAATAATTGAAACAGTTGAAATGGTTTTATTGATAGTGCTTTAATTTAAATTTCTGTAAATGAGTATAAAATTGTCTTTTCCTTTATAGAAATATACCCTGACATTTATAAAAATATTTTTTGTCATATAATCTGTACTGGCGCCAGTCAGGGAGGAATGTAAGCATCTTGATAAATGGGCACGTAAAAGTGTATATAACCATAACATCTTATGTGCGCCAATGTGCGCTCGTAAAATAGCTTGTAATGGTTCTATGAAATACATAGGTTGTCAAAATCAGAATTAAATAATTTAAAATTTATGAATAAAGATTGTTTCTAAATCAAACATATTTTTGAAAAGGGCAAAAAATAAATCAAAATTTATAGTTGAGTTTTTGGCAATGTTCAAAAATAATTTATATCCTTTCAATTTCAAAGTATCGAAAATGAGATTTGACGTTTTTATTAAAATTTCCATACTATTGTTTTATGTCTTTCATATGTTTTGCTTTTCTTTGCTACAAGAACAAGCATTTTTACAACCCGTCTATAAAAGTAAGTGTCATTATTGATGTCTATAACTGGAGTTAGAAAGGTTTGTTTAAACCTTGTGTTGCTGCTAAACGTATGTACCTAAGATTATTCATTTTGCATGACTTAAATGGTATCCAATCATTTTCGATTCCATGACATTCCATGATATTCGTATTTATTTGTATCGTTAAAGCGTTATAAAGACAGGCGGCTGTAGGACTTGGTACCATTGAGTATCCCAAAAATTTATGAAGGCCCTTTACATTCCCGTTTACCGATCACTATGCTTAGTCGTCTCTCTGCTCGATCGGATTATGTAGGTACTCAGGACAGTTATGTTACTACTACTTTTGGTAACATGTCACTATGAAAGAGTAATGAGGTATATACAAAACAAACAAAGTAACGTAAAGGAAAAAGTTTACCTTGACTTGATCATTTAACATGACAATAACTGTGTGCAAGCTTAAACAATTTTATTGGTAGTGCAATCAATAATGACTTCTGTAAACGAGCATAAAATTGCAATGTAAATCGGAGTAGTGTAACATGAGTAACTTGATAAATTGACACCTATATAGTTACGTAAATATAACATTTAAAATTGTTTGCTTGCACTGATTTTGTGGAATACATAAGTTGTCAGAAGCAGAATTAAAGCATTTAAAAAATTAAAAAATGATTAATTTTTGTTTTTAAATCAAACGTATTTTTGAAAACAAATTAAAATTTCCTGTTGAATTTTACATACATACATTCAAAAACTGTTGATAATCTTTAAATTTGAAAGTAGTGAAAATAAAATTGAATGTTTTCATTCCAATTTTCATAACTTACTACTTCCTGATGTCTTTAAAATGTTTTGTTTTGATTTGTTACAGCTGCAAATATTTTTGCAGTTTGTTTAAAAAATAACGTGTCTTCAAGCTTGCATGATAGAGAGCTTAATTATTCTGCAAAAGTTCATATATGCTTTTTTTGTATGTGTATTAAAAATATGTTTTCCTAAAGGGAATTAAAATAGCTTGTTTTAAAACCTTGTGCTGCTAAACGTACCTAACCTTATTCATTTTGCATGACTCACAAAATATGAAAGTACAACCGCCTGGTTTTATAGCTCTATAACAAATCTGAATATTATAGAATGCGAAATGGTAAAATAGTAAAATAGCAATGTTAGCAAAGCAAAAATAATAAATGGTTAAATTGGCGATTGCGAAATAAAATCAACTTTGCGGATAGTAGCAAAAATAAATAATATATCATTCCACGAAAATGCTATGCTTTTATAATTAAATGTAAATAATTTATTGGACAAAACTGGAATACATAAGAACCAAAATATCGCAGTATAGACATGCATGCATACATATACACACAATGTTCACCAAAGAAAATATAGTTGTACCTTTTAGAGGAAAAGTAGAACAAATATTAATTTTAGATGTGCTGAATAGATAATTTTCGTTTGCAAGCCAACAGTCGTCAGTACATCACAAGTCGTCGTATCACAGTTAGCAGCTTTCTGGTAGTGACTGGTAAACAATTGCATACATGTTGTTTAAATCTTTTTAAAAACTGAAGTGACTTGAAAATTTATCATAGCAGTAGTGCATAGTTTGTCTTTTGCTAACAAATATTGAACTATTACAAATGTAACCTTGTTTAAAGTTTGAACTTTCCTATCTAATATACAACTAATTAAATTTTTTTGAGTGCACTACTCAAAACTCATCAAAATAAATTATGACTGAAGACCAGGAACAACCAAATTACTGGCAAGAAGGTGCCACTTCTACTTACCGGGATGAGACTTATCAGGGGAGCATTGCCAAACTGAATGATGTTCAGGTAATGTTGAAATATGTTTTAACATTTCAGAATATTTTTGTGTGCATGTTTTTGTATCGAATAATTAAATTTTTGGCTACATGCAGGTGTGGCACAAGATATTTGAGAAATATCTAACAAATCCAGCTGATAAAATAAACCTACTTTTAGCATCGCCAAACTACTTTGAGCCATTTCTCAGAGAAGAAAAATGTACTCTTTTCTTCGGAGAAGTGGCTCACATTTTACACAAAAGAAAATACCTAACCCTATCAAACTCTGAGTTTCTTGAATTTCGGTGCTTATCAAAATCCTGCAAGATGTCACTAGACAACTCGCTTCAAACAAACAATCCTTGCTTTTTGAGCTTGGATGGAATCGATCATGACAAAGAAGATCCTGCACACGTCTGTTGGTCATATTTGAGTATAAATAATCATTCGAGCATCTATGACAAAATAGAAATTTACGCGGAACTAATAAGAAATGAAACGTTTGCTTTGGGAATATCCTCTCCTTTCGTAACTGGCTCAATTATGTTTCAAGACTGCACTATAAATGAAGAAAAAATGGTGGCTCACCGGGAAAATTTCAAATTGATTCTAGCAACTTTTGGCACTCGAATTTCTTACTTCCAAATGAACCTTTGGAGCTTTGAGCAATGGTCGGAAATTGACGAGCTTCCAACTCAATCAACAAAGTACCAGTTACTCGGCGAGCTACTTGAAATGATGCCTAATTTGAAAAGCTTGAAACTGGAGGATTACGGCGACCGCAGGAATGATTTTGAACTTGATTATGAATGTGGCATGTCTGACTTTGATCTACCCGATTTGGATCATCTTGTGGCATTGAAAATTTCCAATGTCACCACCTGGGTTGTGGACACGATTGTCAGAAAATATGGACCAACCTTGAACACGTTGTCTGTCAATGTATGTTCCTGGCTCATGGATGAACTGTGGTACGACGGATTGATTTTGCCGGCAACTGATCTTCTGGAGTTGTCGCTGCCTCCAATAGGAGGTGAAGTCAACTTTGAAGACTTCTTAAAAGCAAATGTTAGTTGCCCTTTCTCACTGACCAGCATTTCCTTTGTGATTGGACTCAAAACTGAATCAAACCATAAGTTTCAAGATATGACAGCTGCCTTGCTACAAGTATTTGGAAACTCTGAGCAACTCAACACAATCAATATATCGGTACTAAATGAAGAAAATGATGGATATACGGATAGTGGAAATGCAAATCATTCAACATTTTTCAGCATGGAGGATCGTGTGGAGTTGCCCTGTATTACACGTTTGTGGATTTTTGTTGAGCAAGTTGATTTCAACACTATTGATTTTATTCTTGGCCTTCGGAATTCTTTGGAGGAGTTGGTTCTGAATTTGAAAAGGTGGTTTCCACAAAAAAGAAATGCACCCGAACTGATTCAATTCTTTGGCTACTGGAATCGAATGGAGGAAAGTAACGTGTGGTCAATGATGCCCAGATTGCAGAAAATCACAATCAGATGCACTAAGGTGGAGAAAGGGAAATACAACATTTCAATGGCGTGCCACGAGTATAATCGACCAAGTAAACTTGTCTCTTTTGCTTGAACCCTTGCATATTACATATTACCTTTACATTGCTAAAATAATAAATTGTTCTGTAATATTTTCTCTTGAAGTAAATAGCTAATACGCGTCAGTCCCATTCCAATTAAAACAACGTTCATTTATATAAAAGCATTAATTGGTTTCCATACAATAAAAATTAAAATTGTATACATTATGCAACAAATGAATAAAAATTTCGTTCATTATATTATTTAGACTGCTATTTGACATTTATTCAAAATCTTCAGGGCATAAAAATTTTGATAGTTTTACGAATTTTCATTTACTTTTACACGAAAATGTATTGAATTAATATATATATTCAGCTAAATAACATGATCGGGCTGAGTATTTCCTTCCCACTGAATAAAAAAATTATATGGCATAGATAAAAAATCGATTTATTTTAAATATTAAATTGTTATTATTATTGATTTCTTCTTTATACATATTCTAATAAAAGTAATAAAAAGACCTATGTTTTAAGTTGAAAATAGCAGACCCCTTAAAATTTAGTGAGAATAGAATGGCTATTGCTCATACTGTGTGGCTAGTCTAAAGTAATACCAAAATGAAATTTCAATACCATTTTGTATAAAGCTGATAAAAAAAGCTTACATTGCAGAAAAAATATTTGAATTTCAAATTAACTTACTTAAGATTCAAAACAGCACTATTGGGTTCTCCGAACAACTGAACTGAAGTATTTCCTCGGAGAAAGTATTAATTTAAAACAATACCGCTGTAATTTGTATAAAATGGAGAACGGGTTTAAAAACCAAAAACTTAAATTGATGTTGACATTGCATTCAAAAATGTTAAAATTGAAAAATTATATACATAAAATTATATTGTATATAACCCTCTAATAAGTAGTTCTAAATGGAAATAGTCATTTTATAATAAAAAAGTAAACTTTAAAAAAATGTGACAGAGTCATTTAGGCAGGATTTCAAAGTTAGTGGAGTCATTTAGGCAGGATTTCAAAGTTATTGGAGTCATTTAGGCATGGTTTTAAAGTTATTGGAGTCATTTAGGCATGGTTTTAAAGTTATTGGAGTCATTTAGGCATTATACTAAAGTTGCCCCATTCTTATGTGCAATAAGTTCTGGTTTTCTAACGTGCAAAACGTCACACACAGAATGACCAACTTCAACGCCGTTCTGTAGTTATGATCAAAAAATGATTTTTGTAAAATCGTCATTTTCTCCAAAACGGTTAAGAATTTTTGAAATCTATCTTTGGATTTTTATTACTGGTTAAAAAATGGCCATGAAATGGCATGTATATGTTATCGCTGAAAAAGCTTGCAATCGTAAAGGTCACTAACGGTTTCCGTTGACTAATTTCGTTCAAATTCAATAGGGTTCGTCTCATGGAGTCATGAAGTCGGTGTACAAAATATGAGTTGAATAGATTGAAGAGTTAAGAAGTTATCGACCGGGCAGCATTCAGAATTCAGACAACATTCTCTCCGCTCCCTCACTTTTTTGTGGTGTTTTTATAATGTGACTCTGTCACATAATAATGATGATGACGGAGTCAAGTATAAATTTAATAACTATTTGCATTTGTATTCTTCATTTTTTGTAATAACATTGTGCATTGAAGCACATCGTAAACTGCTTTGCAACCACCAAAATTATGAACAATATGTTCGTAAATATAAAGCTCGGTTAAATTGGATTTTACTGTGGTTTCTTGATTTCTAAAAATATGTTCACCTGCTAATTTAATAACAAATTATAATAAAGTTACTGTTTTAAGTATTGGTTACGTTTGATCGTTTTCATCTAAATACCTAGTCATGCTACCTACTAATGCTACCAAGTAAGGCATGCGGCATGCGTGACCTCATCGATCGGTACAAAAATCTTGTACAGCAGGGTTCCAAACTTGAAAGCTCAATGACTCCTTGTGATCGTGTCGTGTTAGTAGTGGAATCACAAGTGATGTAAACGTGAACTTGCTAAGAACATGTTATAATATTACCATTTCAATTTAAATAAATAAATACCTAGTTTGCATATTGTAGTGGTCAGACGTTTTCAAATTTTATTAAGATTCTGAACAGCTAAATTCTCAAGCAAGAAAACTGAGGTCTTTAAGTAATATACATTAATTAATGCAAGTAAACTGTATCAAGACTGCTATTTTCAGTGTTAAGTACCTATATATGGTGGTACATAACTAATATCACCTGCGGAAAGCTGTAGCATTCGGAAAGTTAAAACTATTTTTTAGTTGTTTAATTATGGTAAGCCCACATTTTCGCTGTTTGTTTGGTTTAATGTCTGCACTTTATGCTAAATTCATGGTTAATTTGACTTCAGCATCAGCATTCACGTGTGCAAATGCTCTCAAAAAAGTTATTACGTAACCAGTTTTATTTTACATAAAAAAATATCATGAACGAGCGTACCAAATGAGTTTCTGGAAAATAATATGGAGATTCAGGTACCATAACTAAGTATGAGTGACGTATATATGCTTTTTGTATGGTTTTGTTGCTTTGGGAAGCTAATTGCTTATTTGAGTAAGTAAATTACAGTCCATCTTTCACAGCACAATTCAGATTGTTTTTATAAAAATTTCAAATCCATTTTAATTACCTAAGTATTTTTATGTAGTCTGTACAAATGCAAGCAAAAGCCCTTTCTACTCCAATTACTTTCCTTTAATGATATAAATACCTAGGTATATTACCCAAAACAACTTTGTTAAAAATATACTGAAAAAAATTAAAACATAAATTATGCTCTAATGAAGTTCAATGAATTATGATCGACTGACTGAGAACCTGGTTGTTAGTGTGGGAGTTATTCATTAGCGACTAGACGTCATTCTGGTTGATAGTAAATTTAAAATGCAGACTCTATATTTTCCTGTAGTTAGTGCAAATACTAGTAAATGAGATGTTTTTTACTTTCATATTTTTGCTACCAAATCAAATATATTTTTTAAAAACTGAACTGCTCAAATGCATCAAAAGATTGTGAGCATTCCTTGGAGTAAAGCCTCAGATGTAGTGTCTCTTATAAGCGCAAAACTTCAAAAAATATAAATTATTGATTTGATTTTTTTAGAATTTTTAAACTTCAATTGATAATAGTTAAAATCCATATAATGGATTTTGAATTTGATTCCTTCGGGCGAGTATTTGTTCCAGAGACTTTTTTAAGTTGTTCTACCGTCAATGATCTTCAGTATAAAGTTTTGGAAGGTGGTAAATTTTTCAATCTTCAACTCGACATAGTGATGGAAAATGAAAGGAATAAATCGTTTGCAGGAAGAAAATATTCCGTTGAAGTTCTGGGTCACCGGATAAATTCTCCTTTGGAACTGGGAATGAACCCAATCATACCACTGGATAGTTTCCAACTTGCTTTTCAAGCGAACGTAAACTTTTTGAAGGACATTGGTCTGGTTTGCGAAAATGATGAAAAACTGATGTCTACTTGGTGCAGCGCTTTGAAAGAAACTCGCTACTATGNCGTAAACTTTTTGAAGGACATTGGTCTGGTTTGCGAAAATGATGAAAAACTGATGTCTACTTGGTGCAGCGCTTTGAAAGAAACTCGCTACTATGCCATCACAGTTATTGCTGCCGGGGGGAACTCAGAACGAAAAATTGATTTTATGTCCAAACTCATTGGGTATGGGTTTGTTGACGATATACTAGAAGCTATTGTTGATAATCGGGAAAGTGATCAAGATGAGACATCAATTTCGAGATTGAACGAGACTGAAAGTAAAAAGTTGTCATGCAGATATCTCTCAAATTTGGGATACCTCAGTTCCAAGGCACTTCAATCAGATAAGAAGCTTCAGGAGGACTTTTTTCAAGAAGCAGAACGCAAACACAACGTCAATCAGAGCATTGTTGACAACGACAACGAGGCATCTTCAGTGAAGCTGTTAACTTATGAAAATTATGTGTTACGTGCTATTAAATCAGTTAGCCGACCAGTACACAAATTTGGCAAACTTTTTGAATGCAACACAAAGCCATTTTTCACTCATTGGGCAGAAATGGTGCAACATGCTCTTTTTGACATTTCACATGAGTGGAATGTTGGCGTGATGGGCGGAGAATTGGCTGAAAAAATGATTCTTATCAAATTTGGGATACCTCAGTTCCAAGGCACTTCAATCAGATAAGAAGCTTCAGGAGGACTTTTTTCAAGAAGCAGAACGCAAACACAAAGTCAATCAGAGCATTGTTGACAACGAGGCATCTTCAGTGGAGCTGTTAACTTATGAAAAGTATGTGTTACGTGCTATTAAATCAGTTTGCCTACCAGCACACAAATTTGGTAAACTTTTTGAATGCAATGCAAAGCCATTTTTCACTCATTGGGCAGAAATGGTGCAACATGCTCTTTTTGACATTTCACATGAGTGGAATGTTGGCGTGATGGGCGGAGAATTGGCTGAAAAAATGATTCCGTTGATGGTTAAGCTACGTGCTGGATCAAATGGTGGAAGTGCGTACGCCGTACATGGAAGGTCTTTTCCTTCAAGAGGGCCTTCACATACATGACTCGATTAGGGAAACGGCATTGTTTAAAATGATACATGCTCTGGTTGCTGTGTACACTCAAAAGCTGCAGGATTTCTATTCTTTTCGAAAGGAGACCCAAGGTAAAGGAAGCGAGTGGAGAGGCAACGAGGCAGGGATGCTTCATATGACAAAGGGGTTCTCTGAGCACGATGCTCTGGGGAAACTAGTGCACGACGCCAACCAAATATTGGAAGAAATTGAAGTGTTGTGCTCGCTTTTGGAGTACACTTGGAGAAACCATGAGACAGAATGTCAACAAGTGATTAAACTGGTCTTTTTGGTAAAGAGGACAATGATGCTTTATATTCAAGTTGGTGCAATTACAAATCGATATCACAAAAACCTTGTTCTCGACTGCTATCTTCATAATAATTAAATGCTTACCTTTTTATTACTTTTTAATAATGGGTTTTAATTATAATGTTTACAAATGCATAGAAATTGAATAAAAGTAATAATGACGTATTCATCATTCAAATTGTTTGATAATATTATGATCTGTATACATTTTAAATTGTTAACATTTTTTCTGTCTTCTCTCACATAAGAGAAATACACACAGCGCTACAAAGAGACCAACGCAAAGCATTCCGCACAGCACAGCCTCTCTGGTTCTAGTTTTGGTCAATAGCATTACTCCATCCAAGTACTGACTTTTGTATGCATCACGAGCTGACGCCAGTCCAGTAACCACAAAATCAATGTATTTGTTCCACCATTCAATGATTCCAGTACTTGGCAGGTTTCTTATGCGAAGTAGTGTACTTTGAGGATAATGACCAGCCAACTGGTAACCCCTCCAGCTTTCAAAAATGACATCTTTTCCCATCCAAACAGGAGCGTTGTGCTTTTTTAAAGTTGAATGCACAAGCACCGCAGTTAAATCCTCAAAAATTGCTGCTGAGTAATTACAAGGTTCCAGATGCGTATTTACAAATTGTCTGAAAGGAAATATATACCCTTGACCAGAGTTTGTTACATTTTTCCAACTGGGGAATAGCTTGGTATTGTTGAAGTAGAACCATGTTGTGTTTGAAAGCTCGTCCCTTAATCCAGACAAGGTCGTAAATCCTGAACTACGAAGTATGTTAATGCTTAACCATAATTGTGAAACCAATGGAAACGCCTCGTGATTATTTCGCTGAACAAACATACTTGCATTTTTATTGAATCCGATTATGTTGGAGAGGTCAGCTGGGCTTAGGTAGTATGGCAGCATATAAATATTAAATTTACTTGAGACAAGATCATGAAATTTGTCAAATGGAATCAGTGGTGCTGGTATGGTCAGTTTGCTAATTGCTCCTCCTTGATACTCATTGCTAAATGTAGTAATAACCAAAGGCAGAAAGAACGCTGTCCAAAACATAAATGCATTTCCGTGCACACATTTCCAACTAAATATTTTACTGTCTTGACCAAGAAATGAAGTCAAAAGTTGAAACAAAACGTTAACAAAGCCAAAATTTCTGTCGTGTGTAGGCATTGAGCTGCTCTGATGGAAATACTGAAGCACTTTCCCTGCCACTCCAATCATAACCGATGTCAGAAAAACTATGGTTAACAGGGCGCACCAAGTAGGCACATCCAACGACGTAATTAGTTCTTTGAAATGATATAACCAACCATACTGTTCTCGGTGACAACTTACAAATCGAAGTTGATTACTGCTGAAAATTAATCCAATTTGGGCAAAGCTTGTCAAGTGCTTTCCTGCATGTCTCCAGAAATGAGCACGGGATGCAAAATGTACATCTCCAGAAAATCCTCCAGGGCAACCACCTGCCTTAAATTTTCTCCAGCCGTATGTATCCTCAATAATAAAAAGATTACTTAAAAGCATTGTGCTGTTTTGTGGTAGCAGGAGAGAAATTATGTGCAAATCTAGCATGAACTTTAAAAGGGATTCGGTTTTAATACCGAAATACATAATTTCCTTCAATAAATACTTTCGATTTTTGTACAGTTCCACAGCCGTGTATCCTTTCACTGTCACAACTTGGAACCAGAAGGATGACGCGAAAGATAACTTGTGCTTTAAAGTTTCTAGTTGCCTTACATGCCTTGGTAGAATATTAATGTAGAGAAGATGATACGGCTGACAAACGTTGCAGTTTTCACAAACAAGATAGAAGCGGTTACTAAATGTCTTCCAAACTAAATATGTTTCAAACGCTCTAATATACCGGGCATCAAAAAACACTGCTTCTGTCCACGCCTGGAAAGTACTCTTAAATGCAGTCTGATTATCGCTTATCAGAAACGAGAATTTTGACACGGTGTTCAAATAATTTCGCTTCCATTCGTAACTGCCTGCGTCAATGGCCTGCAACAGCCAAAATGGATCCTTTAGATATAGCTTGTTATTGCGAAATGGGTCAGTATATAACAAGGGCTTAGTTGTATGTGATGGAGGATGCAGATAAATTCGTGCTTCGCAGTTGCTATTTTTGTTTGCCAGCCCAAACTGAAAAGTTGTTGCTGAGCGTAAGTAGTTTATCAGAAAGTCTGTGTTCATGAGATACTTTCTCACTTTTGTTTGATTGGAAATGTCTACTTCTGCAGGTAATAAAGGCCAGAAATTAGCCATGCGGTGTGCATTATACTGTTTTAATACAATAGGTTCTTTGAGATATACAGCGTTAATGTTCAGTCCAGAGAAGTTGATCAAGTGAATAATGCAGCCAGTGAATATATTCAGATATTCTGGTAACCCATCAGGTACCTTGTTTTCCTGCTCGGTTGCCTTGTTTCCTAATGATGTGAAGGAACACATGCAAAATTTCAGAACAAAATAGAAATGAAAACCACAGAGTAATTTCATGATTTTCGTTCTGTGTGTAGGTGACCAGTTACTGGATTTGTTTTTACTGTGAGTTGGGTATTCTATGTGCTATTCGATCTAATATTTAACAACTATCAAGCACCAACCGGAATATTGCAGACATTTTTTTACCTTATTTTAATTTTTTAAATCTAATACGCACGAAATTTTTAATTACAAATTCACTTGGTGGAACAAATTATGGGTGATAAGTG
>JAHZMT010000867.1:0-15493 GCA_027743785.1 Sinhomidia bicolor | reverse complement strand
TTAGTTTTCAATGGCTTCATTTCATTAAAAAGCAAAGAAAACTTTATTTTATTATTTGAAAAGCTAAATGCTATAAGATGATTATCATTTTCAATAGAGAACCTCAGGCTGCTCCGGCTGCTGCTGCTGCTGTAGTAGTAGTATTATTTAAACAGCTTATTATTATTATATTTTCAGTGAAATATTATATTCTCCTCAACATTATGATGATCATATTGAGGGGAATTGTAGAACAAACAAATGCATATACATTCATACGTGTGTAGGCCGTAAATACTTTCAAAAAAAAAATTTTGTTCTTTATATTTTTAATACCTTCTGCTTACCTATTCCATCTTCTTCTTAAGCACAATTTATTATTAGTCCCATCAGGCCAACAAAACTAATTCATCATCGTCACGTACCACTACTACATACTACTTCTGCCCGTACACATTTCTCTTTTGCATATATTATAAGACAAAGGTAAAAAAACATATACATACATCCACCCACCACCGCACCACACCGCCATTATTATTATTATCATCATCATCATGTTCATTCCTCATCACCATCACCACTACTACCATCATCATCATCAAACTAATCATTCGTAGCAAAAAGCTCCGTTTGTAATAAATGTAATATAGGAAGCCCTCAAGCACATGTCAACTGTGTGAGAGCGTGAATGGAAAAAAAGTCTGCATAAGTAAGCAGCATCAGTCCCAACAACAAAACAACACACACACACACACAACCTATTATACACGTAGACACACACACCATGAATAATGAAGGATTAAACAAAGGAACAACAATAATAGCCGTGTAGCCACGCCATGTCACATACCTTTGCATATTTTTTTCTCTCTCTCAAATATTCTTACTGACTTGCTCTCTTTCTATATTTATATACCAAGTTGAGTTGAAAAGTCGATATCAATATTAATAATAATAATATATAGTTATGGGGGAGAGCAGCAGCAGCAGCAGACAAATAGTACAAAACACAATGTAATTTAAATACCGCATCATGTGTGTACATACAGTGTGGCGCACCAACCGAGCATTAATAATAATTGGTGAAACATCATAAAAAAAGATAAATGAGAATCAAATGTAATTATTCTATTTACAGATCAACAACCGACCAAAGTAAAAGCAAAAAAATGGTGAGGGAGAAAAAAATACATGTACCTACATAGGTATATAATAATATATTAGTATGCGTGTATATGTAAATAATGTACAATTTACATGCTCACTAACTCAGCAGCTTCATCTTTAATTTTTTTATCATTATTATTATCATCATCATCGTCAACATTACTTACTGTTGCTGAAGTTGAAGCTGCTAGATTGATAGCTGTGTTTTTCTCTAATGTAAAGTAAGCGTGTTGTATTATTTTTTTCCTGGTGATAATGCAGAGAGACGACGAGGATGATACTACTTTTTTGACTGCTGCCATCATACTGCATACCATACCATCGCACTATCATCATCATCATCATGATGGTCTTGTCATTATGTGAAGTTTTTTAGTTTATATAGCCAACAGTCAAAAAAGTAAGAAGAGAAGAAAATAGAGATTGAACAAGAGATGAGGCTTTTATTCAGATGGAGGAGTCGCAGCAGGTGCACCTTTCTTCATTACAGACACTCATCTTCTCTTCTTCGTCTTTTTCTTGGAGCTTTGGACCGACCATTTTTTGACGACATTGGAATTAGAGAGTGGTGGTGTGGTGATAGTGTAGTAAGCAGGTTGGCATGCAGGTTTGGAAAAGAGATGAAAAGGCTTTTGCATTTTGTCTGTTTTCTGCTGCTGCATACCTTTTCGTCTTTGTTGATGATGATGCTGCTGCTGCTGGTAGTTCTGACTTTGTACTCTCTTCCTATATATTTGTTATTCAAGCATGGTGAGAAGAGTGAGACAGAGACGCGAAGGAATGCATGCTGGCCGAGAGCGGTGTAATAATCATCTTTTACAACGTCAGCCAGGCCAAACTATTATCAGTCTACACGAAAAGAGAGAGAGAGAAAAAAACCACCCTCGCCACCCTCGACATTCATACACATGAATAGGTATTAAAAAGGTATGAGTCGGCTGAGTTATAATGATGATGGTCGTAGTGGTGGTGCTCTTTCAACTGCACTGCTATAGAACGAAAACCATCTTAACCACCGAATGAACCCAAAAACCCAACCAAAAATTTGATTTCCTGTTTATGTGTTTGATGGTCGTAGTGGTGGTGCTCTTTCAACTGCACTGCTATAGAACGAAAACCATCTTAACCACCGAATGAACCCAAAAACCCAACCAAAAATTTGATTTTCTGTTTATGTGTGCATTCACCTGCATCAAGAAATGAAACAGAAGTAGAGTGTTTCCTAATGGTATGTGTATGTATCTACCTTTTCTGCTTCTTCTTAAGTAACCTCTCACCAGAAAAAAAATTATTCCCTTTGAAGAAAATAAAAACTTGTACCTGTGCTGTGAAGAAAAAGAAGAAAAAGGTAGAAAAAAGTTGAGATTTTCAAAGAGATACTGCAGAGGAGCCTTTAAGACAAAGTTGAAAGACAACGCCAACGCCGCCACCACCGACAACATTATAAATAGATGGGTAATTTACCTTTTAAAAGGAAAAAAGTACCTGTTAATGAAATGCCCAGTTAAAAAGTTTTAAAGTTGTAATACAGAAATGCAATCAAGCAGGTAAATACAAAGAGAGAGAGAGAGAGAGAAAGAAAGAATTTTTTGGTATTTTTTGTTGTCGGTCGCTCTATATTTAACAGGGAAGGGGTAGCAAGCACCGCGATTTAGTACACTCTCGGCATATAACCAAGTCAAATACATTTTTTACCTTTTGGTTCACGCAGCCCACCTTTTTATTTACTTTCCCAGTTAACTACAGGGCAAAAAAAGTGGAAAATAACACGCAAAGCTGCATGATCATCATCAAGCATTATAACGTGATTATAGATAGTCTGTATAGAGAAAAAGTAGAAATTATTTAAACTTTTTTATCGCAAGCTTTTATCTACTTTTTTTCCAGAGAGGTTTTCATGTGGTCGAGAAAAGATTCAATATTTTTTTGGAGAATATAAGAGGTATTTGGTTTGAGAACGGGACGATGAGAAAAAAAATATTATACATTTTCTTAATGTGCTCTTGTGTGTGGGGGAGAGAGAAAAGATGATGATGAAGACGACTTTGGCGGAGATGAAAAAAAGTTGAATAATGTAAGAAACAAAGCAAATGAGTAGTAGACATTTCAGACAAGGAAAAATTGATGAGGTGGACCGAAAAAAATAATAGGAATAAAAGTTTTAAAATTTTCAACTTGGTACGGTGGCTCTTTTGCTGACTCTTGCTGCTGCTGTTGTTGATCAGCTCTCTCTGTCTCTCTCCTCTTCCTTTCTCAAAAGCATTATATAGCTAATATGCATGCATTCTCTTTTTTTCTTCTCAAGTCACTCGTTAAAACAGCTCAGTAGACTTTACGGAACAAAACAGCAGCAGCAGCAAGTAAGCAAGGTCAAATCAATGCTACACGCTTTTTTTCTGGGTTCACAACAATAACAACTACAACAACTACTATATTGACGACACACATACAATAAATTATGTTCGATTGCAATAATAAAATGTGTATCGTTGTTATCATCATCTATAAAAAGGGTCGGTACTTGTTGTAGTAGTAGACGCAGCAGTCGTTTTTTAAAAGGCTAATTAATAATAAAATGTTGGAATATGAGTGTAGTAGAGCACAAACACAAACACATGTGTTTATGCATGCATCATCATTATTATTATATACACATGATAATAATATATAATCAGAATCTAACCGGACCAATATTTTTTTAAAAATCTGTATTGATCTCCTCTTTGGGTGAACAGGAATGTGAGATTTTGAGAGGATGATGACGATGATGGTTTTGAGAGGATGATGGACTTCATAAGCAAAAGTCAAGTCAGATAAAGCTGCTGTTGTTGCTGCTGCTGGCGAAGAGTGCTGGGTTTGGTGGTGTGGTAGTGAGTAAGTAAGTCTTATTATGAAAATGCGTATTTGAAATACAATCGACATACAATTATTTTTGCAAAAAAGTGTGTATATGTATTATACAAAATGCAAGTACTCTATTTGAGAATGTCTGCGTAATGCAGAGTTGTTCAAAGTATAATATATGTGTACAGCAGCAGTGGTAGTTGAGTCGAGGTGATACATAAATATAATATTATATATTTTTTTCAAAAGAATAAAAAAATAAGTGTATATGAAGAGACAGGTTGGTTAGTTTGGTTTTTCGTCATTCTTTGGTATGCGATGTTGTTGTTGATGATGATAATGGGTAGTGGTAGCAGTAGTAGTAGCTGGGCTGAAGAAGAAGAAAAAAAATTGTGTAAAGGACGATGATGATGGTGGTGGTGGCGGCGGTGGTGGTGTGGTGGTGCTTGGTGGTGGCACAGCTTTTTATTACCATTTTGCCGTCGTGGTACTTACCAGTAATGTAAAAAAAACCTAATAAGTATTTCTGTGTGTGAGCAAAAATGTATTTTGCTCATTTTTTTGACTCTCTTGACTTGACTTGCTGTTGGAGATGGTGGTTATTGCTTGTGAGTTTTGTGAAGAAGGAGAAGGAATGATCTTGACAATGATTATGTTACATGCCTATTATATACTCTGTGGTGCTTCTGCTGGTTCTGCTGCTGCTGCTGATTCTGCAGAGAGCAGAAGCTACCCTATGAGAAGTTGAAATGAAGTTGAAAGAAGAAGAGCAATCAAGCAAGGAAAGCAAGAAACAATAAATATTGGTGATGTTTTGCTGGCAATACAGGTTGTAGTTGTTCAACATGATCTTTTTTGATGATGATGATGAGACTGAGACCTTTTCAAAAGATTTTGAAGCTGGCTTTTGGCTGAGTGGTGGTGTGGCGGTGGTATGCATGGTGGTTTTCTGCTAGGAACCAACAGCCAACCAAGACAACAAGACAAACGCGCAGAGATGAGATGTGGCCAAGCGACTAGTTCTTCGACTAGTAAAAAACAAGTGGACAAAGTGGACTGCTTTTTCAGCATGATCAACATCATCAACATTATTATTATTATTATCGTCATATCATACCAACCAGATGAAAAAAGGAGTTAACGTTCACGTATTTGTATGTATGTGTGTGTGTGTGTGTGTGTGTGTAAAATTGTACACATGTTATGTACATAGTTTTTAGTCACGATATCTTGTAAAATAAAAGTTGAAAGAGCAGATCGAGTCGTCGTCGTCGTCGATGTGCACTTGTGTGCTTTTCAGAGGTAGAGAGAGAGAGGGAGAAATACTTTAGAAAGAAAAGGAGAAGAAGTAGAAGTCTCCTTTTAAAATGATTTTTTGTTATGCTTTTTACAACTTCTATATAGCAATAATAATAGCAATAAATATATGTTTATGTACACGCATAAGACAAGGTAAAAATACTGGTCGGATTAGTTTTTAGTTCATCTTCGCTCACTCACTTACTTGTTCTTCTTCTTCATCATCATCAGCAACAACAACTCCCTCGTTTGATTTTTTTTCTCTCTCTCTCTCTTTTCTACCGAGCAGGTGTATATAATAATAATAATAATAACAATATTGTTACGACGAGCGTATAATATAATACCTTTCTGTTTTATCTGTATAGAAGTAAAACTGGAATGCCAGGGGCAAGGCGAGGTGCGGGTGGCTAGCCACACTGTATACTATATACTTATATGTATATATATGTTGCGAGGGTGGCTTCTTAATTGCTAAAGGCCCATGGCTGCCTCACCTTAAGGTCAACTCTACGTCCTTGCCCAAATACCTTTCTTTTTACGTGCCTACATTATATCCTTTTACGACGACAAGTGTGGCTACATAGCTGACTGGCTGGCTGGCTGGCTTGGCTCTTTTGGTCTGTTATTATGATTATGCTTGCGAGATACATACATACATACATACATACTTTGGTATACATGTAATGTATGTACATAATGTAACATGTTTTCAAAAGATGAGATCCTTCTTCAAAAACCTTTTTTTTCTTCGTCGTTACACATAACTTTTTCTCTCTTCTCTTTTCATCTCTCTCTCTCTCTCTCTTGAAGAATCTTTTTTTTGTGCTTTTACATACAACAGACAGGAGGACAGGTTGTCTTTTCTTAACTATAAAGTAGTCGTAAGGGAGATAGGCCCACATACTTACATGTTGTACTTAATCTACACATTACACACGTCATCATCATCCTCATCATTACAGCCAGCCACACCACACCACACCACCACCACCAAGAAAATCTTCTTTCTACGACATAACAACAAGCTTGGCTATCTCTGCAGCTTAATTTACAACAAGCGTTTCTGCATTATTTTCCAACAATCTCATCTCTCTCTCTCTTTCTGCGTCCATCCGGCTCCTTTTCTTTTTGCCCCAGCTTTTTTCATCTTGTCATGTTATTGATTACAATCACCATTTTTTCTTCACTTCACATACTCCTTTTTTTCTTTTGTATACATTTCTTCACTCTCTCACTTTAGCTAATATATATACATTAAGTGTGTTCATCTACCTATATACATATGTTTGTGTGCACTAAAGAAGAGCTGAGCTGCTGATGCGATGCCATACTCTAAATAGAAAAGAGAATCCGTTTCAAGATGATCATCACGATGTCGACCAATACGTACGACGATGATGATAATGATGACGACGACGACGATGAGCGCCACGCCACACCATCAATATAAATGCAGTGAAAAAAAGTAGAGCACCTTCTTACTTTTTTTTCTAAGTATACCTGCTGCAAAGTATAATGTTCATTTGTAATGATGATGATGGTAATGTGCTTCTTGTGATACTTCTTTGGTAACTTTTACTAGGCGTGAGTACTTACAACATGATTATCATTATCATCATCAGCCTTTTTTGCACTGCACTACTACTGCTGCTGCTGCAATGCAGAGCATCCAGTAAGGAGCCATACAAATTTAAAAGGAAAAAGTAGTATTAAATTGTACATACCTTTAAAAAATTAACGATGTGACTGGCTTGGCTACTACATTTTTTTCATGCTGATTATCATGAAGGTACAAAAAAATGTATTATACTGCACTTCACTTACTACTGTGTTGTAGCAGTATAGTTATTACCTTCACCTTATCACAAAAAATTTACCTTCGATTTTCAAGGAAACTCATAAATCTTTTAAGTAAATCTGATTTTTGACCACCATACCTGCTTTTTATTACTGCTACAACTGCTGCTGCTGCGTCACTTTTTAAAGCTGTTATAAAACAGGCCGCGATTTTGATCAGAAATTGGATTGAAATTTTTGAATTGTGTGTTATTGGCTTTCAAAATTTACACAAGATTTATATCCTTTGGGGCTGTTTTATAAAGTGAATATATACGCCTATATTTTAAATCTCTCTCTCTCTCTTATGCAGTTTAAGTCATAATTTTGATTATGATCACTTTTTCCTCCTCGTTGCAAAATTCTTTTTATTTGGTAAAAGATACGAATGACATTAAATAGAATTTCTTTTCCTTTTAAATGTAACTCGCTTCAAGGCAGCTGATTAAACATGTATTTATTCAATAAACTTTTTAAGCCATACACATTTCCCATGTCATGCGTCGGACGCTGGCTGAATCACGTGGAATTTTTATTTACTTTTGAACTTTGTCCTTTGGCATATAGGGAATAATATTTCTGACAAGAAAAAAAAACCGCCAGCATTAATATTCAATTTTTTTGGTATATAATATAAATAGGTCGTATGAATATGGTTGCCTTATATCCAAATAAGTACATTGTCTCTTTCATATTTCCCCTGCTTTTTGCTCCCCCTCCCCCTCTCTTTCTCTACAAATATAACGCTGATAGCTTGTCATTATCGTTGTCATCATTAATATTAATGCAACAAAAGGTATGCATATTATTAAAAGTGGAGTAGTATGCATGCGCACAAAACACAATCATCCATCCATCCACCAGAGTAACACCCAGTAGAGCTTGCATATCTCAAGACAAGATTAGGTTTATATATTTTTTTCCTATTGCAAATCGTCCTCAAGTTCAGCAGGCTTCATGGGAGCCATCGTAGAGAAAAGAGAGTCCCGTGAAGATACTGCTCGTTTGCATAAAACACAGTAGGTATTTATAGGGAAAGAGCACGCAGAACACTCAAGCAGTGGATGGATGGATGGTTGGTTGGAAAGAAGGAAAAAGGAGAGAATGGATACTCCTACAAAAATTCTTTCTTTCTCTTTGTATTATTATTATTGTTCTACAAGCCAGCTGCCTCCTCTTATCACCATTATCATGATCGTCGTCAAAAAGTCAAGTATTCAATCTTGACTACATACACAATGGGAATGGCATGGCTTGGCAGAAGAAGAGAAAAAAATATGTATAACTTGTCGATATATTCACTTTACAAAAGCATAAATGCAAAAAAGAAGCAACAGGCTGCTGCTGCAACAAAGAATAAGAGAGACCTAAAGAGCAACGAGCAAGCATCTCTCGTGATCATCATCACCAACGCCGCCGCCGCCGCCGCCACCACACCACCACTCCAATCCACCACCACCACCACCCAAAAGATTTGTATCTATTTGGTAAATCTTGTACACAACAACGTATAGGTATTTTTTATGCAAGCTACACGACATCAGATCTCATTGTAAAAATAATAATAATAAGAAGCACATTCCTTTCTCATTTGACCAGTTGCAATTACAACTAAACTGGCTAAGGGGGAAAAACTCGATAATCTCTCTTTTTGAACAAAAAAAATGTTACTACATCGCGCGCACTGTGTAGATAGATAGTAGTGGAGTGAGTTTATGCGGATCACAAGAGAACAACTTTGTGTGTGTAGCACCAATGTGGCCACACCATCAAAGCCACGCCAATAATAATAAAATTACCAAACTAACTACTTTGCAGTAAACTAAACAGCGTAATAGGCAGTAAAATAAAATACATATATTTTGGTATAAAAAACATCCATATTATTTGCAATATATATATATACATACACACCACTTTTGTGATATATATAATACAACTGGGTGTAGTTACAATAACAAAAGCCGGATCAAACTCTTTCGTTTTGTATTTTTTTGTAAAGTGGGAGAAAAGAAGAAAAAATTTAAATTTTGCTGTTTTTTTCGTCTTCTGAAAAACAAAATTCAAAGAATACTACAAGTAAGCACGTAGAAAAGAGCAAAATCAGCAGATGAAATGAAAAGCAAGAGAAAGAAGAAGAAAACGAAACAAGAGGGAAAACCAAGATGATGACGATGATGATGATGATAATGATAACGACCAACAAAGCTACCAAGAGGGGGGATCAAGCTGAGCTAGTGATTCTTCGAACAACTGTGTTACATTAGTTATAGTAATAATACTAGCAGCAGCGCGTAAGCATTAAAAATGTTGTAAGAATCCCTACAACTCTCTTTTTCCATTTTCTTTCCATTTTTTTACTTTAATGGTCTCTGTTTTTGTTTTTGCTGTTTTTGTTCTTTCTATAGTTTATATACCTAGAGAGATTATTACAGGAAGTACAAGAACAACAACAAGAGGTAATAGTACATACTTTGTAATAGTACGCAGTATCAATTTTTTATACCTCAATTAGTAGTACGTACCCAAGAAAACAAAATGTAAAAAACACAATATTGCACATAAGAGCGAAAAAGAAAAAAAATACATATATGTTGGTTGATTGGGTTCACGTTTATGTGTCATATATTTGTTACGTTTTTCTCTAGAATTTTTTTCTCATTACAGTTTTCTTTTCTAAAGAAAATATATAGTAATATAGAGATGGTAATAATAATGATGAGTAAGAGTGGAAAAGTCATGGCAGGGTACAATAAAGTTTTTAGATGGAAGCTGTACTATAATTTTTTTTTGATATTGACATGACAAGAAGAAAAGGGGGAGAGATGCTGTGTGTAAAGTGAGCAGCAATATATGTAGTAGTAGATAGATAGATAATTTGGAAGTAGCAAAAAGTACAAAAGGGTCGGGTCACTGATACACACACATAAACAATAATTGTCATTTATCCAATAATATGAATATATGATTTTTGTTTATAAAAAATATAAATCATCGGCCAACTACTGTCTGTCTTGTATTTTTTTTGGCATTTTATGTGACCAACACACACACAGTAAGACTTTTGATATTTGTACCTTTAATTTTCTTTCTCTTTTTTTCTCTCGCTCTCGCTCTCTCTTCCTACTTATAGCTATGATCTATGACTATTTTATTGCGGGGATGGACAATGCGCTGCTGCTGCTGATGTTGGTGGGTTTCGAACAGCAGCAGCAGCAGCAAATGAGGTTGAGATGAGAAAAAAAATTGTAAAGTGGACTGCTCCAAGGTAAAATAAAAAAAAGTTTATCCGAAGAGAGTAAAGTAGAAGAAATGAAATGAGATATGAACGATATGAAATCATAATAGGAGGAGCATTTGCCATTGGCAGAAAATAAAGCAATGCGAAAAGGGAGAAGGAGAAAAAAAACGTTTGCATATTATCTTCTTTTTATAATAATATTAATAATAATCTACTTAAAAGTCAAAGTTGCTTTTAATCTCATATTATTATTATTATTTTTTAAAATACTTATATGCTCATTGCTCTCTCTCTGCTCACACACGCAAACTATAGTACGCTCTATCAATTTTTTTTATAAGAATATATATTTATTGTGTATCGTTCTTTTTCTTGTTCAATAAAGTAGAAGGAGAGTTTTTATGATGAGAGTTTAAGATGAGATGAGACACACCACCACGCCATCAACCTCCTCCTCCTCTTTCTTTCTTTCTTTTCTTGCCCTTCTTCATCTGATTCCTCTTATATATTATATTCTCAATAGGAAAACCATCATCGTCATTAATTTTATGATTATTTTAACATGAATAGCGAAGCTTTTGTGTATGCATGCTTTCATTTTTGTGGAGCCAGAGTAATAATGACTGTAAAAATATTTTTCCACAAATAATAATAATTGCTTCTTTTTTAGCTACATCGACTGAATCGAAGCGCCATAATAAATATTAACACAAATCACATAGTTCAATATAGTTAGTGCCCACATTTAAAAAATTGATATGGATGGATTACGGAGGATGTTGAAAAAAAATAATAACAACAAATTAAGTTAACCTTTTGACTTTTTTTACTCGTGTATTGATAGTAACGTAGTAGTACGGTTGATTCTACATATTATTATTATTATTATGTCCTCCTCCAAATCTTTCTAATAACCAGACTAGATAAAATAATATTAATAATAAAATAATACACATAAAATATACGTATGTGTCTCCGCTCATCCTTCTCAATTCTGGTGTGGTTGTTTTTTTGTGGTGCCGAGCAGAGTGGAAAGTGTAGGAGAACTTGAGTTTTTACAATATTTATATATATACAATATTTCTTTTTAAAAATATTATGGTGTTTTCTTTCTGCGCCATATCCACCCACAAACCAATAATAACCACCCATCATCCTCATCGTCTTCTTCTTCGTCGTCGTCGTCAAAGAGGATAATAATGATGATCAAGAGTAAGATGAAGAGGATGACGATTATATGCTCAGTCAGATGATTACTATGATAATAATGATGATAGGAGAGGGATAATGCTAAGAAAAAATAAGTGCTACAGAAAGTGCTTACCTCCAAAAATATACAAATCTAACCGGATTTGAAATACTTACACACATAATCGTTATATATGTACATATTATTATTATTACTACTATTACTACTATTATCATCATAGTGCACTTGTTTACTATAACTTGTTGTTTTTTTGTTACACATTCTACAAAACTGTATCTCTCTCTCTCTCTTCTCTCTATGTGTGGTAGTGGTGATTGAGCGAGTGCTTCGTCGTCTTTCCACTGCTTAATTGGAGGGATTTGCCTAAAGCTAAAAGTGTACGAAATAAAACATATTTTTTTGGTTCGACACAGAAGAAAAGAAAAAAAGTCGCATTCCTTGGAAGAGATCAAAGCTATATAATATTTTGAGTTATTATCTCTACATGCAAAAGAGGAACCGTTCATTCTAATTTTTTCTTCTAGAGAGACTTGAATGTAAGTATGTGTACGTACGTATACTACATGGCGTTCTTCTAAATGATAATCTTGATGCTCCTTTTAATTTCTTTAATACCATTTTGGACACTGAATGGGACTTCATTGGATTTCCTTGAAAGGAATTTCCCCCTTAAAAAGAATGCACTACTTAATTAATAAACGCGCGGCGAAGCACTACCACCATCACCATCAGCCATCCAATCCAATCCACCACGCCATACAAAACATATAACTCTTAAAAAATGAAATACATGTCAATCACCTGCTGACTGCTGTGATGATGTTGATGATGATGCATGCTTGGATCCTGAATAGGTATTCCTAGAAAATACCGTGATGATCAAACCGTGTGGATTGATTAGTTGAAGTTGACTTTTGTGGTGGTGATGCTGTATGGTGGTGGTGGTGGTGGCATGGCATGGCATAAATGCTGTTGTTGTGTGTATTTTTGTAAGTTTAAGAAAGAGAGTCATGCAAATAGCAATAATAATAATAATAACAATAATAAAAGCTGATAATGAAAAGTATATAAATATTATACTACTACTACTACGCTGCTGCTGTTGCTGCTGGTGCAGAATGAGAAGCGTGCGACGCGCCGATGTAAATTTTTTGACGGTGGTTTTGATTTGATCATCGTCATGATTATGATTACAAACTTTTGCAAAGTCCAACATCAACAAGCAAACCAAAATAATAATAATGCAACGGCAATAACAGCGCGCAAACAAGAAGCACCAACAATGAATAATGAGTTTTTATACAAGTATTATTATAATCACGACACAACAAAATGACCACGACGACGACGACGACGACTACAACAACGGCGATGACCAACGACCATCAACATTCATCCTTGAGAAATTCTCTCTAAACTCTTTTGCATGCATATATACATAGGTATATATATACACGCATACTTATAGTGTGTTTAGTACAGTGTAAAAAAAGTGTAAAAAAGCTAATCAAAAAGCAAACTCAACTTAATTGTGGTGATGGTGGGTCAGCTTCAAAAAGAAGGTGTAGAAAAAAAACGGATGTTGTAGTGGGATGTCGTTTTCAAAGACGCGCAGAGATAAAATAATGCTCATTCCCTTTTACTGTTGTTGTTACATATATTACCATAATCATAATATTATTGCTATTATTATGACCATGTAAGTACAAACTATGAGAGAGATACGCTCATCTGTATCATCATCATCATCATCATCATCACCAGCACCATACTATCAACCACCACCACACAGTTTTGTTTCTTTTTTCTTTGTACACACTCAGTTTCCTTTTGGGAAACGACGATAATGACGACGACGATGATGATCATCGTCATCAGAATGGAATGACCGATACACCTTGCTCGCTCACAACCACCACCACCACCGCCACCAAAAAAATCTACTCATCTCATCTGCTGCTGCTCTAATATTGCCTGCTAAGTTGCCGTCGTAGGTGGTACAACCATGTTGTTGTGTGCCCCATATATGGCTATCTGATGAGGATTAACCGCTTCATCGTGACGCTTTAAATATATGGTAATGTCCATAAAGGATCATGTCATGTTGTAGAATTTTTTTAAAACTTCTTGAGAGTTGTACTACACACGGCTTCTCTACAGTTTTGTCCGATATTTTTACGCATTTGTTTTCTTTGCTGGCATGTATAGTAGTCGTAGGATTCTTTGACTGGCTTTGTTGGTGTGTGTGTACAACAGATCTGTTTATTGTATTGTTATCGCCATTATTGTTGTCCTACTACAAGTGTAACTTAATACACATTTAAAATCGATTTTTTTCCTTTGAAAGAAAAAAATGTAATGTGATGATTATGATGATGATGATTACGCGATTTGCCATTACTAACCCCTTTCATGTCTTTTCTTATTGCTTTTTGCTCACTTTGCTTGTGAGAGTTGAGTTGAGGTTTGAGAGTAGCTTTAAATCAGCTTTTCCATTTGGTAAGAAGACGAAGAAGAAGAAATGATAATAAATACGTAAGCCCCTTGTGTAACAATAAATATGGCAAGAAGTATTATTTATTATTATTATTTATCATTATCACTTCTTCGTCTTGTCTCATCGTTTTCAATTTGACTGAACTCGAAAATAACAAGACAAATTGACTTGAAAGTAAACAGCGGACATGGGCTGATAATAATAATAATATGTATGTTCTCTCTCTGTGTATGGAATGGCAAAAGCTTAATCTTTTCTAAAGCTTGTTGTACCACAAAATGGATCAGTCTGTTGTACTGATACGTATTCATCATCATGGCTTCATCAACACTGATGATTGACAAGCATGTTTTGTCAGGGTGTTTTGTGCGGTAATCAATCAATAATCAGCTATAATATAAATAAAAACGGATTTTATTCAAGTCGGTTCTCAATTTTTTTATGGTGTGTATGCAAATGTGTGGGCAACGTGATACAAATATGCCACCCACCTTATAATGTTATGATTTTGAAAAAAATATACATATATGCATACTTAATTCCATCATTGCTGATATTTGGAGATCTCTATTTTCAAAAATAATAATAATACATGCAAAAGGGAAGTACAGAATAGAAAATGAAAAAAATCTCTTTGCTTACCTTGAAAAAATAAAGAATGTATAAGTAATTTTCAAGATTACTTTTGCAGCGACAGCGTCGGCGGCTTACTCCAAACAAAAAAATATATATCTCAGCAGTCAGCTTTTCTACTTCTTTTTACCGCGTGACCAACATGAGGTTGAGGTCGTGTACAGTTTTGTTGTGAGAATTTATAATTTATTTAAAAAGTATAATTTTGTCACTGGAGGAAAATTTTTTTTCACCTCGTGTGTGGCTTGAATATTCTCCGAAAAAAATGTGTTTAAATAATATGCTTGCTTTTAAAGAACAAAACTGTTTTAATGTTTTTTAAACGTGTGTGCACAAAATGCGGTTTTTTATATTCTCCCAGTTATATCATATCACACGTGAGTAGGTATATAGTTTATGTAAGGTAGAAACACTGTACTGTAAATCACGCAGATATATTTATGAATTGAAAATAAGACATAAATATATATATACCGCAAAAAAACTGCAACGTGTTGTTGAGGTCTGAAATGTCTTTTTTAAAACTCTTCCACGACACGAGAAAGATTACGGGAGAATTATTGCCGAGGGAACAAACGTCATGTGTGTAATATAGGCACTTTGCTAAAAAGTTTTTTTTTGTGAGAGAACACACAACACAACAACTGTTGGTTGGAATCTGTCAAAAAAGCAGCATGTACACAAGTCATAAAACACGAGACTGTGAAATGTGATGAGAGCTCTCTGTTCTCTCTCCTTCTCTCTCTCTCTCTGCTGCTTGTCTATATTATTCACTTGAGTT
>JAHZMT010000866.1:0-11974 GCA_027743785.1 Sinhomidia bicolor | reverse complement strand
AGCAGCAGCATCAGCAGCGCATAATAAAAACCTCCACGTTATTCAATTTGATATACAACAAAGTATAACGAAAAATAAAAGCTCTTCACTGTTTATAAAGAAACATTGAGTTTCCTCTCTTGCATTATTATTGCAATGCAACCATGTTGTCTGGGCTTGTTTTTTTACACTTGCGAGCTTAGCATGGGGCCATTATGATGAGGGCACAAGGGGTTGTCGATGTCAGTCGGAGCTGCTTTTTTGATATATGTCAGGCATTTAAGGTAATGGGAAATTTCTGACTTGTACATTCCTAGGATTTTTCTGACATTTTTACAGAAACACTTTATGTACTTTTATTAATGTTGCAACAGTGGAGCCGAGTTATCTTTTCAATTTTATTGGCATGCACAATGAATGTTGATGTCTGTTGAGATGAGTTGAAATATTGTTATTGCTACAAGATCTAGTTATATATTGCATGAGAGAAATCCGTTTTTTAAAAAAAATCCGCGGGTACTTGTTAACTGTAATTTATACTTTATCACCACAATTTTCTTTAAAAAACTAGAAGATGGTCTGTGTTTAGCATTTATATCCATTAGACACTTTATTCAGTGAACAAAAAAAGGTATTCGATAAACTTTGTGTGTTTATACTTATTATTAGAGATAAATTTTAATCAATGCAATCAGCGTATACGTATTTATAATATAGGCACTTGATCGATTTGGATTTGGTATCACAAACAAATTACAAGAGAGCAGTAAAAAATACCTTTCAAGGAGAACAAGATGATCCAACAAATTGCGGCATCCATTCAACTGTCCGTTATCTCTCAACACAACATTTGCTTAATGTGTACACGAGCTTGATTAGAATCAATGAAATTGTAAACGCATCGCATATACATAATGTAGGATTTACGATGAAATTATTTATTTAGTGTAGTAGTAATATAGTAGTGGTAATAATAACAATAGTAATAATAATAAGCTTGATTGCTTCCAGAGAGAAGAAGAAGAGGTAGTCTAAATATGGCGAATTCAGGAAGCACGTCATGAATCTTGAAATGACTGGGTAAACGAAGTGTAAGTGGCATCTCATTAAATTTGCTTGCAACTGCAAAAAAGAATAAAGGGTAGGTATAGTTATTTTATATCGTCAACATTGCAATGGTTCAATAATAAAAGGATAAAGGACAAATTAAATAGGCGCCTCTTTCTTTAGGGCCAAAGCCATGGTCATTTGAACAGAATATTGTGCATGTATATCCATCCACCTGTGTACCTATGCGCACGCAAAACATCCCCTATAAACCGTTGTTGCTGCCATTACTGTCCAATTTTTTTTATTTGTACCATCAACAACAAATTATACATACATACGCAAACCTTTTGAACCTTACCCAAAAAAAACTTTAATGTCACTAAAAATGCGATTTTGTACCACAAGAGAATATAATAGTTGCTGTAACATGTTCTTTATTTAGTGCTTCGTGATCTGATACTGATATCGTTCCAACATACAGTTACAATGTTATATAGGAACGGATACATGTGTGTACATAATGTTAAAAGACTTAAGAGAGACCAGATTGAACTGAACAACAACAACAATAATAATAACGATTGCTTTCCCTTTATACTCACAGATTCATTACTTCTTTTCTCTCTGCAGAAAAATAATAGCTGGTAGACTATGACCTCCTGCTGTTCTGCTGGTATGATAATGATAGATAAAAGTGCCATTTAAATGCTTAGTTGTGTCTAGATGAGTACTTTCATCTGGGATTATCCACACAGAGACAACTCTAAAGAGACGCACTCTCAACTTTTATCTCAAAACAAAACAAGAATAAGAAAAATAACTCATTCATTCCTAGCATAATTAATAATTAATTCACTTCGTGTGCTTTTCCTTTAATGCCGCTGGTGTGTGTGGTAGTGGTGGTTGGTGAGGTGAGATGGATGGATAGTGCGGTTGGTGCTTGGCATGCGATGCAACCGTGTAGGTAAGAAGAAGAAAAAGAAAAAAATGAATTGATTTGGGTCTGTAATAATAATAAATAATTAATTCATTTCATTACGCCGATTGGTGGTGGTGCTCTTGCTTGTATTTTCTTGTCAAATCCGTTTCGATTATTATGATCATTGCTTTAACTATGCTGCTGCTGCTGACTGGTAGTGGTGTGGTGATGTGATGATTTTTCTTGTTTTCATTTCTCATTGTGTTTGCTACGTTTATCACAAAATGTATGTGTGTATGCACTTCTTCACAGTCCACACACCATGTTTTTATTTGCTGTCCGTTCCAATGATGTGGGAGGTAATGATGAAAAATAATAGCCTAAGGTTTTCAGCATCACTCTTTTTTTCCATTGTTGGCTGATAGCCAACAACACGAGAGGTTATATATGGCATCGCAATATATTATATTAGGTTATCAAAGTAACAATGTTAGAGGTGCCGTGTGCATGTGGCATTCACAGTTTGGCAATTATTGCTTTTGGCAATCAGCTCGTAGCTCATCTTCCTTTGCATATTATAATCATCTTCATATTTTTCCCTCTCTTTTAAACTCATCTCCTGCTATTCCATTGTACACGGTCATCCAACATTTCTATATAACATTTTCCCGTAAAAGTCAATATAGTTTCTTGATGATCACACTCGGTGCAATATTTTACATTTTTTTTGTTCACTGTTCAGTTTAGTATATCAAGATCCCATTGTTTCAAAGGGTTAATTCAATTTTCGGTGGTTGGTTGGTTGCATTGCATTGTGGAAATAATAATAATAATAGAGGAGGGTGATGCTTGCAAGATCCATATCACCAAGAGATCACCTGTTGTTTTGCTGCTATTATGAGCAGTTTTGATAGTGCTAACTGATGTAAATAGTACATCTCACCCCACACCAGCAGGCAGGTATACATACATCGATAATAGAATAATAGTGCATCATGTTATTATTAGTAAGCGCATGTGAAAGAAACAAGTAACAGTAGTAGTGGATGAGCGCAGAGAATGAGCATGTGCTACAATACCGTATATATGTACATACCAACTAAATATTAATATAACAACAGGTGAACCACCAGCAGCAGCACAATAAAAACACTTAACACTTCATGGTTGATGATGACACTGGTGCTATATGGCAACTTTTTTTTCAGAATTTTCCTCATCATCATCATGCTCATCTTTGTTTGCTTAATATTCTAAACTGAGCCAAAACTGCCTCTATTATAAAAAAAACAGGCATTTAGAAGTACATTTATAAAAACAACTTACCTACCCTTTTACAGAAGAAACAAAATATATAATCGAGCTAATATTATTATTGTAGATCGTATTGTTGTTTCACCTGATAAGACAATCAGCATCTGCGGTAAAATGTAACAGTGTGACATGTTGTATAACAAAGTTTGGTAAGCGCACACGGACGAGCACACACCTGCTTTTTTTATGAAAATGAAAAACTCACGAGATGTATGTATGTTTTTTTTTGTTCATCTCTCTACCTACTGTTGTTCCTTTCCTTTTGATCTGATACATATGTAAACGTGGGGCGGGAGGATAAGAAAGAAAAAAAAGTACACAAAATGAAGTCAAGGAAAATATTATCCCAGTCCAAACGTATTATAATGTATGTATAGGTAATAGACAAATAAAAAACCTGTTGTTCATCTGACAGGAGCAATATAAAACAAAATAATATGTAAGCGGATTAATTTTCACAGGCCACAAGTCCACCTGGTTATAAGCGAATTTATATCACAAAAGCAAGCGAGGAGAATAATAACGTACTGCTTGTTTTCCCCATTTTATATGTTCTTGATGTCAGTTTAAATGCACGTTAATTTTATCACTTGGGGATTTTTGCAAGCTGAAAAATTCTACTTTTCTGCCGAAAAAAAATATGTTCGTGTGGACTTCTTATTTATTTATTTTTTCTTCTTCTTCTTCTTCTTATTATTATTATTACAGCGACTACTATACTACTACTACTGCTGCAGCATTGTCGTTTAAAGATCAGATAAATGCCTGAAAATAATGTTGGCGTATTACCACTTTCTGCTTAAACATAAAATTATCGCGAAGCGTGTTCTTGTCTTTTCTCTCTCTCTTTCTACTACACGTTCAACTATTTATATATATTGCTTGTCGTCTCTCTTGAAGTGAGTCGGCTTGTACCGATATTTTATGCTAGACAGATCACAAGTTGTTTGATGAGCTGAGAGTGTACTGCTGTTGTTGCTGTTATTTGTCGTTATCTCTATATAATACCGACTACAACACCATTAGTTGTATACATTTTTTTTCTAAACCTTTTATCCTACCATTTGATCGCATTCCTTTCTCCGTAATTTCTTTCCTTTGTGAGTTGTATGCAGCCGTATTTTTTTTCTCTGCAAAGATAAATATGTATGGCCTCTCAGCAATCAAATTTAGGATGGTATTCAAATCTAATTTATAATAAACTTGGAGAATAAATATACGTGAACACACGAGCATTTATTGTTATTGCAGTAAAATGCACTTAGAGAAAGGGAGAGAGAGAGATGCAGGAGAAATCGTTACTTTTTAAAAACAATTAAGATTTTGCATTGCAGATAATATCACGTGGTCTTTTAGATATAAGCTGATAAGCGTGCTGATCTACATATCTATATCGTTGCAACTACTACCATAAAAATTATTATCCGTGCTCTGTTAAATTATTGAGGTGACAGTAACTTTACTGGACTTGTTTAATTCAATCACATATGCTTAGTTGCATCCTTAATTGTTCGTTTTTTTTTAAAATCAGGTTTTAAAACTGAAGCTTAGTTTTCCCCTTATATTTCTCAAGTTGATAATATATATTATTAATTTAATGCAATTAGTTTTTTTCATCATTAAAATTTTCCAATGGAGCAATTATTGTTCCCCTCTTTTCTGTTTTTTGTAAGGTTATTTGATATTGTAAAAAAATACACTTTCCTCTCATCTGTGTGTGTGTGTGGGTTCTTCTTATCATCTTTAGGTATTCATTTTTTATTCGATAAGTGAACTCAATCAACCAATTCTTTTTTTTCTTTAAAAAATAATCTCAAATTTCTGTAAAATATGCTACACGATTTCTCATTCATGAATTTTATTTTTGTGTGCTGCCCTAAAATGCTCTTATATGATGAACGCTTTAAAAACGTTGTAATGCACACGACGGATTCTACAAATATGAATGAATGCTCAATATTCTCTAAAAACTTGATAGAACTGATTTGACTGTAAATTGTGTTTTTTTCTCTGTAAACGTGGTTGAGTTCAATACATGGTAATAAGAACTTTTAAAAAGTAATGATTTTATGCTGAGAAGGAGAACGTAGTGAAACACCCAGTTATAAAGAATAATATCCCGTCCAGCCAGACATACATATATGTAGTAATAATTTTAAAAGAAAAAAGCTAATGAGATCGTGGGAAATGAAATGATTTCAGATTTTCAAGTTCGTCTCTTTTTTTCTCATCTGGTTGCTCTTGATTGGATCCATGTAAAAAGCATGCAAATGATCGTGATGGAATTGGTCTGTTTGTTTATGTGCCTCCTTCTTCTTCTTGGATTCACTTTTGTGACTTTTCTTGTAGACTTTTGCTTGATGATGAAGAAGAAGATGATGATGATAATGATGAGCTCATTCGTGGCGAGACACACACAAAACTTGCAACATGTTTATGCAAATTTACATGCTCTTATATGTTAATCAAATACTCCAACTTGAAGAAAACTAGGCATGCATAGACGTAGCGCTGCTCTAGTTTAAAATGCTCCGGTGTATAGTAATCTTCACCATATTCCATGTACAGTCCGCCGCATTTCATTAAAAAAAATTTATTTGTTCTCAATCATAAATATTAAAGTCAAACAACGTGGTGGTTGGCTTTTTAGGAAAGTTTTCTGAATCATTTATTATTACTGTACGGCACAGTTGATTTGAAAGTTTAAAAGAAAAAAAAGAGACGACAGAAGCATGTCAGTACAAATATTTATATGGAATTGCTGACGAAAACTGACCGTAAGCATGCGTGTTATTTGCATTGTCTCAGTCAGAGGTAAAATGGCAAACATTTTTTGTGTGTGACTGTTGACTGCAATAATAATGTGTACATTGAATATATATACATATTTTATATATATATATATATATATACCTTTTTTTAAATTTTCTCCTGTGGTGATAGGCTTTCATTATATACATACTCAAACGAAACTTCCAATGAGTTATTAAGCAAATAAATCCATTAGATCGATGTAAAGATAAAAGACAACTTACGTATGCCTTGTCAAGCTTCTTTGTACATGACATGCCGTTATTTGTGTAATAAGTATGTTATGTTGTTTTTATTCTCTGCTTCTCTCTCTCTCTCTTGTTCTTTTCTTCAATGGAGTTATTGTAAAGGCAAAAGATGTTCAACCGCGTATTTATTCATGTGAGCAGCAGCAAAGTATCAAGAAGAAAAAAAATAATGTCGCTCATAATGTATGTTGTTTAGCCCGCAATAATGTCCCATGATGTCACCTGAGTAGTTATATAGGATGCTAAATAGGAGATAATGGCATGTTTAAAGAAAGTGTACACAACATTTGATATTTATTTTTCGTTTTTTTAACTGTTCTGCTGTACTGAATGGTTTTGGTGGTGAAGATGTGTGTAGCCAATAAAATAGTACACACGAAATTGAGGTAGTCGTATATATTTTTACAAGGTGTACTGTGTGTGTACAATGTACACCTCCCCACAGGAGATCAGTTTTAGGTACTGGTACTACAACGTTCATCATCATTATCATCTCAGGTACTAAAGCAGATAGATGGTTATTAAAAGTACTTTGTAATATTGAATTTTTGTTCAGAGAGAGAGAGAGAATGCAATCATACATTTTTAAATGCTCGTAAAAACTACATATTTGAAGCTGTTACAGCATTTTTGCTCCAGAAAACGTTTAAAAAATTTCAATTAAAACTAACAAGATTTGGCACGACCTCATGTGCCAATAATTTATATGGTGTACCTTGATTTTAGCGCAGAGAACATCACTGTTTAGTCACTTTCATCCTGCACACTACATCAAGTTAAAACAAAGTGGTTTTAAAATATTATATTTTTGACTTGTAGTTTTTTTTACCATTTCTGGTGAACAATATTATGATGATAGTTGACGTTGCATACAAGTATATATACCTATAATGGATGCGGGAGTCCACATTTTTTTCTCTTCTACTTTTAGCTCTGCATTTAAGAAAACTTGGTCATATTTTCTTCTCATAACTCATTTGCCGCATCAACAAAATATGTTGCATCGGGTCGAGCGAGACTCGAGATTAGACAGATGAAACGAATGAAGCATTACTGCAATTGACTGTACAAGGCGTGTGTGTGTGGTGGTGTGCTCTGTGATCCCTAGAAAGCATAAAATGAAGTAATGATATGTAAGGATGGATGATTATGTGAAAATAATAAAGCCATAGAGTATTTACGAGCGAGTGTGTATGTATGAAAATGAAATGTAATGAAGTGATTACAATTCGTGGGTGCATTATGCGCTCAAGAAAAGAAGCATACAGGTATGTATGATGCAGAGGAAATTTGCATTGTGACCAGTCTAGCTCTCTAGCTAGAAGAGAGATAGATAGAGATTCACCTTGCATTGCCATCATCGTGCTGCATACTACCACCGTAACTAACTAGCTAACTAAAATGTGATGGGATATACGATGATGATGATGATGTAGCTGTTGTTGTGTACTAACTTTTTGGTATATTTTATTCATTTTACCGCATCATCTAATGTGCGCATCTCTATTTCTTGTCGTCCGATATGACTATCTGCTGAAGTACAGAATGGGATATCTTAAATTGTATTCCGATGATGATGATGTTGATGATGCGTCCATTATGTATGTGCATAATATTTTCATGTATGAATTCATTATATATTATTTTACCTTTATAATAAAAATGATTCATCGCAAAGGTTTTGAGAATGCAACATATATCAGCAAAGTAATTCTTTTCCTTCTTTTTCCTCGGGGTGAAATATTTTTTACAGCTTTAACACTTCTTAGAAAATCACCTTTGAAGCAGCAGAGCATACTTGCATATTTTTACACTGACAATGTAAAAAAAACTCATATATAAATGTATTAACTATTAACTAACGGAATTTGTCGTGTTTCTGGACTGGACACTGGTTTTGTGTGTCATGAATCATGCTAATATTCGTACAGATTCGTCAAAAATATATAACAAATCTAGAAGAGTCGTAATTTTTTTTCCTGCTCACGTTATTCTCTGACATTGGGTAGTAATCTAGAAGAATTTATGCAGGGAGTTTAGAAGAAGAAGGAGAATATAATGACTTGGTATATTAAACCCAAGCTGAGAGTAAGAAACAAGAGTAGTGTATTATCATCATAACAGTAAGGAAAGGAGAAAATATGATCAGTCAGCCAGAGCAAGTCGAATAATAACCATTATAGCTACGTGAAGCCATTTCAATGAACAAATACATACAATTCACTTTATTTCTTATGGGCAATGTATAGTAACATGAGTAGTTGGTTACAGAAAAGAAGAAGTAGTAGAGGGACAGGCGGAGTGAGTGAATATAATATAAAACTGGCCAAGAGACTAGCTCACTTACACAGGTACCATGAAAATTAAATTACTTCTTCGTGTAAATGGCCCTCGTAACTGTCCTTCTGATGGTCATATCCCATATCTTACCTCCACAGCAGCAACAGCAACTTCAGTGGACACTGACAGCTTAAAGCTGTATGAGCTTACATTTTTTATATGTAAACTGGATGATGATGAGATGGTATAAGTATATTTTTAAAAATATTTTGTAGTAGAGGAAGAGTTGTAGCATTTATGTATGTATATTGTACAGCCTTGTAAAAATGTTAGCTACTATTACTGCAGAACAACGCGACATTATCGCTGTTCCTTGTTGCTCCATAGAGTTGTATCATCGGTGCGGTAGAGAATTTTCACTCCCAGCTCATTTTCTTTTCATGATTACTAGTAGTCTGGTCTCATGTATGTGGATCTCGTCTTTTGCTGTGCTTCTATACTTGATCTATTCAGTTTTCTGTAGTAGTTTTTATTTTTATTTTTCACTTCTTCTTTTATATTATTTCTCTGTCTACTTATTCGTAACTGCACATGGAATATCAAAATATAATGTATGCATTCGTCAGTCGATATCCTGTATACTGATATACAAACCAGAGAGAAAAATATATTACGTTTTATCCTGCTTCTTAATATTCATAGCTAATAGTCATCTCTGTGAATCTTAATCATCGCTGGTGGTCCCTTATTCTCTTTCAAACCTGAAACGTATATTCCTCAAAGTCTATTTCTCTTTTGTTCCTCACCTGAAAAGAGACCAAAAGTACTTCTACTTTTTTTTTAAACCTACCACCACCACCACAACAAGAGCAACAAGCAACCGAGAAAGTGCATCGTTAAATAATGGTCATAGGTGTTCTCATTGTTACTCTTATTACGATTATTATTATCGTTATTATTATACGCGCATTGTCCGTAAAACCACACACACAACAAGACAACAACAGCAACACGAATGGACAACTACCGGGTTGAATATGTATGTATATTTTTTTAGATATTTAGGATATCCAGGCATAGGCAGGCAGGCTTGTCTCTTTTATGCATGTTGACTGGTTGGTCGTTTTCCCTTTTGTTCATTTTTTTGTTGTGGTGGTGGTGGCCCTTTCACTACAAGTCGTCGGTCTGCTGATCTCATTCTACTCCACTTTCATCTATTCATATGCAAAACATCCTGTCTCTATTTCAATTGAAAAAAAAATTGTTTGAAAGAATAGAAGAAGAAAGATGGGCTTTTGTTTAAATTACTGCGAAAGAGATAACGATAAAAAAGTTGTTATTAAAAGTACATTTCTTTGTATCATACATTAATCGATTTCTGACGTAATTATGACTGTAAACACGCCTTCTATTCAAAGGAATACATAGAAGATAAGGTTTTCATATATTTTTTTCCAACTCTGCTTGGTCTAGTTTCTTTGGACTTTGTAGCCAGTTCGGGCCGTAAAAAATGTAACAATAGTCAATAGAATGTTAATGTAATATACTGCTTTTTTTCAAAAAAAATACACAGTTGTAAACTGACTGAGTAAGTATGGACAATAAAAAGGTACCTTTTCATATATTGGAATGGAACTGGCATACGAATATATAAATATGTATGTATGATCATGCTTCTTGGAGAGAAATTTAATTTATGCGTTTATTTATCATAATGGTTTTGCCTTTTGTACGCAGCTGTATGGAAAAGTGACTTTTGTTTAGTAGTAAACTACATCATAATCATGATTATCTTCCTCTTTTTATTCCATTTTACTCTTTAGAGTTTTTATTGTTTCTCGATGAGTTTAAAGTAAATAAAAAGAGAGGAAAATGAAATAGTGAGCAGATCGTGTAATATAAATATTATAAACTGTTTTCTCACTTAAATAAATTGCACAGTAATTCCTGGAGTACAGAAAATCAAATATAGTTTCAGACGGTGGTGGTGGTGCCACAAGATAGGAATCTCTTACGAGAAGCAGTCACGATTTCATGAAAACTTAAAAACTCAAGTAATGCGTGCATCTATTTATATATGTGCATACAGACAGAGAGAGAGAGAGACAAGTAGCGATACAAAATATATGTGCCATGGCATGCCTGACTCTATTTGTGTGATAAAAACAACACGCATTCGTGTAAAATAGCCACTTAAAATTATACAATTGTTACAATTTTTGATTAGCTAAAAAATTAACTGTAAAAAATATTCCATTTTCGTACTACCATTATTACTACTACTACTACAGAAGCTCATGAAATATGATTATATAGAGATATTTTTTTTAGAATATTAAGAGTATGAAAAATGTCGTGAAATTCTTATCAAAGAAGTAGTTAGCGACTTAGCATTAAATGACTGCTCACGGTTGAGTCATCGAAGCAGCAAGCTGCAGCAGCAGCGGTTATGTTGTAAAAGTTACAACAACAATGAGCATGAGCAGAGCATCTTCTAAATCAGGAAGTATTAAAAGTCTTTTTAAATAAAGATAATCAACGTCAGAGAATAGGCATTTATGACGCCTTAATCATCATCATCAGCAGCATGCATCATCATCCAGATCAGACTTCTTCTTTGTGAATCAATGAAGATCACCTTTGCGGCGGCACGGCATTGTTGTTGCCGTATGATGCATGCTTACACAAACGCAATTAGATTTCAGGCTCTTGTGTGCTTTGCAGGTTCTTTACTACTAGCAGCATCAGCAGCAGCAGTAGAGATCTGCACAACATAATGACCATGTCACGACTGATCTTGAAACGCCTTTTGTAAACTAGATATATCAAGTTGTTATGCGTGTCTTTATTACCTGCTGGTACACATTTTTACCTACAAGAAGTTAGAAGACGAAAAAAGAAGAAGAAGTTCAATCGCAATAACCGTATCAGAAGAGCACATGGTGAGTGCAATAGCAATAATAGTATGCGCGCCGTCTTTAAAGGAAAACTTGGTAATTGTAAAACGAAGGAAAAAATACATATTACACCTTTTTTCTCAAAAGTCATCCTTTAAATCCTCTATAATGACTTTTTATATTGCCAGTAGTAGTGCAGCAGTGCTAGCTATATTTTTGCATGACGCGATAATGAACAACTCTGTAGATTTTTGAGAAGACAAAAAGTGAGCAAAAAACGAAGAAGAAGAAGAGCTATAGATTTGTCGAATAGAACATTATTGAAGAAACAGGAAGACAATGTGACTTGCTGAATACCAGGTAGTAGTTGTGGTAGTAGTGGTAATATAGCAATAATAATAAAGAGGAATGGGGAGAAGAGCAATAATATGTTTAGGTAAATACAAGTCATCATGTATGTAGATATGTATTGTGTT
>JAHZMT010000865.1:0-40725 GCA_027743785.1 Sinhomidia bicolor | reverse complement strand
CTCTTTTTTTGTACCCAACTTACCTTATCAATGGAGTACATGAAATCAGAATGAATATATAATAATACATAAAATAGATGGAGCAGCAGCAGCACACAGCCAATAGCGATAAGCTTTTATCATTTTATGCTGCTACTACTACTACTGCTATTAACTTATTTCTAAAACTAGTTCAACTTTTTTTTAGCTCTCTCTATAAACCTGTCACCATCCACATGTGAAATTGTGTGCTTTAAAGTTGAAGATGTTTTTGTTGGCAACATTTAATAGAGAAGAGGGAATGAATGAGGATATAATATTATAATGTGTGTGTACAATAAAAACTCCAACTTCCACATCCGGTCGTTCCATGGCATTGCATGATCATCGTCATGATAATAGTTGATTTTTTGGTGGCTTCACAAAGATGCAAAAAAATTGTTTTGTCGTATTTTTTTGCAATGCAGCAAACCACACACAGTAATATGTATAGATGATGATGATGATAAAAGAGTGTCCTAGTATTTTAGAAACGAAACGATTGACCTTGCTTTTTGGAATAAATTGAACTGCTGAAAAACCATAATACTATTAGTGGACCAATATATTGATATATAGTGAGTGCAGTAAAGATAGATGCTCAGATAGTGGATTTAAAATTTTTTTTAGGAGGAAGCATGACGTGACTTATTTCTATAATGTTGAATACATACATACATCCATTTAAAAAAATAAAATATTAGACTGCTAGTTAAAGTGGTGGTAGATGTAATGGTGTGGGTCATATTTCAACAACAAAAATTTAAAAATGATTTTCTTGTTTCATGAAAGGACGTCGTTTATGCTTTGGCACATGCAACTGGGAAAACAGGACGTTTCACGCTCATCGAACGTTGGCGGAATAGTGAAAGACTGCTGGCACCCGGAGAGCAACCGCTTAAGGTATCCCTTGTGTATTTTTTGACTTTATGTTGTAAATCTCTGTATATTCCTTGCTTTCAAAAAACGGTTTCGCCAAGTTTTTTAGTCGATGATAAGCCTTTGTGGAAGCAACAAGTCGCTTGGTTTTCATTATAATATTTGTTTTTTTATCAGTGAATTCTTTTTTTAATTCGTTGTTTATTGGTCTCCTATTTTAGGTTTTACTAAAATGGGGTGAGCATTCAAATGACGTGCAGTTCATACTACAGTGGTCTCCTTTGGACTCCTCAAGTAGTTCCACGAAAAACACGTCACCTGGAAAATCTGGTCATCATCAACCTGTAAACAACAACATTGGAGGAGGAGGAGACACCTTGAGTGAACATCGTCAAAATTCTCCGTTACAGTTTAAAGGGGGAACGTCTAATTCGTCGTCTTCGTATTCGCCTGGTAGTGGTGTCAGTGGTAGTACAAACCCAGTAAGCTGTATTCCACAAAGTAATGGACTCTCATCATCATCCTCCTCGTCGAAGAAGTTGCCATATTCATCAACGTCATCATCACATCACCAGAGGCCCAGTCCGACGTTAGTAGGACAAAGTAATCCAAGTAATTTGAAGCAGTTTTCTCATCATCACAGCAGCAATCCTCATCAGCACTTGAATGGGGGTTTCGTCGTAGGGAGTAGACTGCCTTCCTCATCTAATGAAGCATCGTCATCATCATCAACCGCGTCATCATCTAGTGTAATGAAGGGTGCTCCACAAAGACTGATTCATAATAGTGATGCCATAAAAGATTTTTCGGTGACGAGTGGAAAAGTGAGTAATAGTTCATCTGGTGGTAGCTCCTTACAGCAACACCATCATTCATTGCAATCCCACCCGCCGCCACCAACATTGGGAAAAATGAAAGAATTAAGTGCACCACCGCCGTATAGGGAACCCCCAAACCCGATATCTTATCAAGGTAAAGTGTCCCCGTCTGTGTCATCACCTAGTTTAAAGGGCCTCCCACCGTACCGTGAGCCTCCGCCACCAACAATGATACAACAGCAACAACAATCACCTTCACAGTATCCTCCTAATGCTTATCCACTTCGTCATAATAGCAACAGTAGTAACTCTCCAGTGCGTGGCATGTCAAACTCCCAAGCTTCTCAGTCATATTTTGGATCGTCGGCTAATAGTTCGTCGTCTAGTTTGTTAAATAACACTAACGGTGGAACAACTAGTTGTAGTAGTGTAAGCACTTCCGGTGTTCCTAGTTCTAAAGAATCTCCTAGTAAACAAACACATCATAATCCTCACCCGCCGTCAATGCCTTCAAGTTCTCACGATGCGTTCCCATCAACTCCTAACAATAATGCCAGTGATAAGTCTGAAAGTTCTTTATTCTGGAATTCGAAAGTAAGTGAGACAAATGTTTAAGGTCAAGACACGACGAATACAAATAAATAATTCACGTATGGTATGTAATAAAATGAATTGTTTATTCGATTGTAGGACCAGCCTATAATAAATGGTGACACAGCTCCGAGTCAAAACGGATCAGTGAATAAACCCTCAACTATACCGAACTCTATTGACAGTCCTAATTCTCACTACAAGGAATTAGTACGCCTTGTTAATTCTCAAAGAGAAAAATTGACGTCTCAGCAGGCTGAACTTACACAAGTAATTAGTCTTAATTTAGCAGTACCATAAAATTTTATAAGCATTCCTTTAAAAACAAAGTCATTCTAAACTTTAACTTTTCTTTCGCAGTATGATGCAGAAATCATGTTTTGGGAGGGGAAAGCGAAAGAGCAGCAACGAAACATGGAATTTATAACAAAAGAGATCTCTCGATTGGAGTTAATCAGCTCGCAAAATGAAAGTCAAGTTTTGTCGCTAGCCCATTTAGAGGAGGAAAATGAGTACGTTCGTCAAGAATCAGAAACGCTTAAAACCGAACTGACATCACTGAGAAATGACCTGGGCAAGTGTGAGAATGAGTTGGACAAATGCAAAAATCGGCTCAGGTACCTGATCCTCAGTGACCTCCCAATTTTACCTAAGTGTGCTCCGTTCTTGTTTACTAATGCTTTTATCAAATATACATAGCCAAACCATTATTTACAATTAAATAATTAGTAAATTATAAGACTCTGCTAATCAGCTGATTGACTTTTGTTCTAATGCAATTAGAAGATTGGTGGACGAACTACACACAACGCAAGCCACTGCAGCTCAACGGCAGGAAGAATGGCACCAGCGAGAAGCTGCTACGCTTGCGGAGGTTGAAAGGTTAAAGAAGGAACTTGAATTGGCACGACGAGAAACCGATGCCGTAACTGATCTCTCTGGCTCCCTGGACAAGGAGGTGCATAGCTTAGACTCATTTGCCATCTTTTCCAACCATGAGAAACGTCATCTCATTTAGCTTCGAATTCATTATAAAAATCTATACGTAAATAGTTCTATTTCTCAGTGCATCCCAAATATTATAATGCAAAAATGCAAGGAGGTAAATAGTCAATTATAAAATCGTGAATTAAACATGTTCCGAGATTTTCTTGAAGAAGGCCACGTACACGAAACGTAGATTTTAATTAGCTTTAATAAAAAAAGAAACTAAGTAATGATTTTCTATATATTGTTTTCGTTTCAATGCACAAATGAAGTCAAATGTCTTAATAGTTAAGATTTAGTATCATTACTTCGAGACGTATTATTATTGTACTACTAGCTCATATAATGCCCTGTAATTAAGTTTATGGAAGGTATAATATATCGTTTAAATAAATCTCAAGTGTGTGTGTCGCCAGATTAAATTGTTATATAACCACAGCAGTCAAAAGGCTATTTATTTAAAATTCTTAATTACAGTTGAAAATTGTCATCACATAAACTACTATATAATTATGTTGAAGAATAATAAATAATTCGCTATATTATCAATAATTACTACAATACAAGAACGCTTACTTTCTTTCCGTATATATTTTTTTAAATTCATTAATTTTCATTATTGACTTAATTAAGTTCATGGTTTTTTTCATACAGCATAATACCATACTTAAATCTTATCTCATCAGAAACATTTGTTTGTTAATTCTAGTCTGATTTAAGTTTAGTAGACTTGAATCAGTTGCACCACTCCACTTTCTATGAAAATAAAACATCATCCACTAATCGTAAGTGCATTTTGAGCATCTTGTCCTAAAAATCAACGTTAAATTAATGATTCAATTAAAATAATGTTTGTAAACAACTTCAATCTTATTTATACAAATAGGATGTTCGACCTTATCATAACATAATTCGAGGTTAAAGGATTTTTTAAATGGAATATTTTAAACAGCACGGATTCTTTGTGTTCAAGCAAAATACAGTCGTTACTGTCACCGTGTGAGTGTTGAATATCAAAATCACTGTGTGCGATCATTAGTCATACATAATAATAATATCATTGCATAATAACCATGTAACAATTTGGTCCAATATGCTCATATTACCGACAAACCAAACGATTTGTATACTTTTAAACGTTCAAAAAAGTTGTTTATAAGATCAGAGAGGGCAGGATGCTCTACAAATTGAGTACGGAAGTGACTGTTCCAACATTTCTTGGACGCAGTGAAACTTTACACACAAAAGCAAAAAATTGTAAAAGCTGTGTTCTCATTTCCTTCGTTGGGCATGGAAATATTTAATGTGATAAAAAATAATGTGATGTCTTTTAACCGCAAGACCTTCATCATAATCCCGCTCATGCACTATTTTTTTAAAATCCGATTTCCCTGCATGTCAAATAAGGACAAAGTGCTATGTACCCCTCAGTTTTTCTATCCCCTTCGAACGTTAACTTGTTTCAAATTATGTAACCTCTGCCCTCGTCCTTTTCATATGGGCTTTATTAAATATAGTTTGGTCATTATGAACGACTAAAATGACAATTTTTATACCAGTTTCCAGTATCTTTTAAGTGAAAACTTAGGAATATGCTTGGTTGGAGTATAACCTGTATCGACTTCTGTCGTCAAACCGACCCTTTTGAGTAACACAATGAACAGTTAGTGTTAACTGTCTTTCAGTCTAATTTGTTTAAAAATTCTTTAGTTTATGGTGTTCTCCATATGTTACAACCTGTTAAAAATTTTGTGATTAGATTATTTCGGAAACTAACAATTCTTGCATCACATATGAATAACAACGCTCAAACGCCGGTACATAGTTGGCATTACACCAAAAAAAGGAGCCTGTGTAATTAAGGATCTTTCGCACAAAATATAATATACCTCTGGAACTGCGGAAAGTTATTTCAGAAGACTTAGCCCCCAATTCCGAGATATAGTATAAAGTTAGTTCTTCTTGCACTGATAGTGCCATTTCATCTTTACTGCTGTTCGGTAATTCCATAAGAAGAAACAAAGGGATCATATATACAAAAAGTGAGCCTATTTTACCTTGAATGAGTCATGGGAAAATCTGCAACTCCAAATATGATATTAGACCAAGTGCCAAACACACACCCAAATTATTTTCTGATTTGCTTAAAGTTGGTTAGTCGACCTTCGTTCCATTTCCATTACAATATAATAGATGCAAGATGGAAAAAAACTACGTATTTTTTTTCTTTCAGAATTTTTCATATCGTTTATATAGAGCATAGGAGTAGGTGTGTAAGTACGTATGTATATATACAAAGCCATTATTGCTGCACACTTTACGCCCGACTTTTACTTTCAAGTGTGTAATGAGTTTAAATGACTTGTTCGTTTTGGAAAACGGGACAAATTCCACTTTACTGCTACATTTTATATTCCTCTTACAATCCTTCATTTTTTTTGTTCTTTACGTATACCCCGCACGTAAGTATTCTATGGTAATGGTATTTTTTTCGCTGTTTAAATCTGGTGAAAAATAAAAAGGAAAATGAAAGGAAAAACAAGTAATAATATTACTTTTTTTTGGTAGTCTAGCAAAAAGTAAGAAACTGTAGTAGTAGCATTTTAAAATAATAATATACATGTTCAATTGTGCACAAGAACATGTTCTACAATTTTTACGAGGTTTTGCTATACAAACAGCAGTCATTCCTTTGGCAACTTGTCAAGTCAAATATTATTGTCGTCGTACTGCATGCATCTCTTCCGTCAGTTTGTCTACAAACTACACAGTACATGAAGTAATAATAGGCTTCAAGTCCTACACGATCTTCTTCGACGTTTCTCTCTCTACCAAAACATTCTCTACAACGGTTATATACATACGCTCATATCCGATATTTTTTTGCGAGTAGTGAGTAGTTTACATGATCTGAAACCGAACAACAGTAGCTAACCCTACAGACACATTCTAATCAAGATTAAAATCAAGTTATTTGTCATATCATTAGATATATGTGTCAAATGAACTTTTTCAATGGGAAACGAAAACGTGACTTCATCAGCCTCTACGCTGATTTTCGGTTCGGGGAAAATTTTACGAGTATTTTTTGTACTTTATTAGTACTAAAGCAACAATACTTCGAACTTTTGCAAATACCTTTAGGATATCACGTAATAAGAGTCCCTTTGTTACAAAATGGTACTCTCTAAGCAGTGCTGACTTGCATTGTCAAACCTGTGTCCGGACGGTGTACAAACCTGTGTATGTGTTTCACACGTTCGTGGTGTCATTGCGTGGTGAGGTGTCTTCAACAAATTATATTAATTTCCGATTAGAGTTCACCATTTAGCATTTAATTATCCGTGCATAAAGACGACAACCAATGTTTCCTTTTAGATGGGGCATACTGCTGAAGAGCTTGAAGACACGTTCCTTCTCCCTTCTTCTAAAAATTATGATTAATGACAAGTGCGTTGACAGCTATACATCTTTGCCGTAAACTTTCTCATAATTCTTCCTCCAGCAGAGTAGTAGTTTAGTTGGATCCAAATGTTGTACTTCTAGAATACTAGAATCTGATGATAATTCAATGAAACATAGTTAAGGAGATATGCATACTGTCTGATGCTATATGCGCTTACCATTGCCACCTTTTCCCACTTCCCACTCCTTTCCAGATTTCTATCTTCCTTGGTGTCGGCACCAATATGTGTCTATGAATGTGTTATAGTATAGCAACTGGGAGTTACCAAGTATTTTCTCCATTTGAAATGAAAATAAATGAATGCAGATGTACAAGAAACGATAATATTATGGAAAACACACACCACGACAGCACAAGACAATAATGATGTCAGACATAAATTAACCTTTTATTATTAACAGAAAGTAAATGGTATGGCTTGCCATTATAAAGCAGAAACAAACAGCAATCAATCTTACAAAATATGTGGTCACAGCAACACAATTTTGTTCCAACTTTGAGAAAATTGAAGACGTAAAATAAGTTGTTATGAAGAGTACCCAAATAATATTTCACCGCACGTGCCACCAAAAAATAACATTTGTAACAAAATAGTAAAACTGCTTTTGTAACTGTACATATTCCCATATAATAGATTTACAATTACCAGTTGTATTACCCCGTAAAATTATTACAATGATCATCGTGAAAGATTTTTAAATTTTTTAAAGAATAAATAGATACATACATATACATTCATACATACATAGCTAATTATAATGCTGTTATTAGTTATAATACGTTTTATTATATACACATATCATGCATATAAATTTATTATTAAAGTATACTAAAGTGTATATAGTGGTTTTTCAGGGTATGTTTTTTCTTCCAAAAACTTCACGAAATCCTCACCGTCATTCATCTGTACTGGAATCGGTTTTTTGATAAGGAAACGACTTCAATATTTTAAATAAGTAAATAGAGTAATAATATACATTCATATGATAAATACGCGGTAGTTCATATATTATTATTGTAATTATTACTACATACTTTTCACGTACATAATTTATTATTATTATTATTACTTAACAGGATAATTTTAGTTTCGATAATAAAGTTTTACAATACTTAACATTTAAACTTGTATTTACAAACATGTACTCATTCAAATAAAAATTGATGATGATATAGCATTATTCAATAAAATACAACTCTAATGATTTGCAACTACTTTTCAAGTTTCCTGCTATACTTTTCAATTACTCCGTTGGTTCTACTATATATTTCTAAAGAAAATGTAATTAAATGGTAAACTTGCAAACGGTGAGTTACACGTACATTTTACATCATTCCTTTAACCTGTTATTATTGTTAACTAAACCAAAACAATAGAAATATTAAAAAGAATATCTGCCACAAAATAGCACTATTGTGTGAATATGATAATTGTTTTATTCAATGAGACTATATTGCGAAATCATCTTGTTCCAGAAATTTCATTTTATTGTGGTAGTGCCGTATTATAACTAAAAGCGCCAGCATGAAAAAAACTTAAACGAGTGCCATAATAATGTATATAAACTGAAAAGTTAAATGTAAAATCCTCGTATAACGAATGAATCATCACAAAAAAAGTTTATAATCCCTGTTGATGTTACATGCAGTGTATATGATGGGTAAAAGTATGTGGCTATATACGCTTTATTTATGAATTATGCTAGCGTTTTTTTTCTACAAACGCTTGAGTGAGTATACAGCGCCTGTTCACATTTTACATGTTTTTTTATTTAAAAAACTCAGAGTAACTGATCTAGAGAGCTGCTAGATTTCCTCGATAATTTCTACGTTGACATCTATGCAGTGCTTTTGCTGGTGACGTAATATTTAAATTTATATTTATATACATACATACATACTTAAATACATATATATATACATGATAGAGTGGATGAATGAATCATATTTTTGTAATTCTGTATAAATTATTATAATAAATATATAAACTACTTTCAGCGCTGTGTACATAATATTATTTCACTGGTTGACGTTGGAGTTATAGAAAGGTAAATGCAAAAAGAGGATAAAAACTGTCATAATATTTTATACGACTTTTATACATCGACCTAAACAATTATGCAGTTTCTTTAAAGAATATTACATACATCCACCTTTCTTGAAAACTTTTTTGCGTCCCTCTACTTGATCTCCTTGTCCTTTTTCCTTCTCGTGTAGAAATAAGTTGTGTGTGTGTGTGTGTGTGAGGGAGGAACAAGATTATCTTCATCATTTTAATGCCAGTATATCATTTTACAGTATCATTTTACAACCCAGTGTCCATGCTTGTGTAAATAACTTGTTTCCTTTCTAACTTGCACTGCAGTTCGTAGACACAGAGAGAAAGAGAGAGAGAGGGGCTCTTCTTGATTTTGTTTTGTTCACCAGAGCTGCTGTTCCGATTCAACTTTACTTTGACATTGTACTTTCTTACGGGATCTTCTCTGAGAAAAAAAAGAAGTATCAACTTTCTCTCTCTTTCTCTCTCTCTCAGTTTTCTCGTATATACATACCTCCACCCCTTCCTTCTCACTATTCTTTTCTAACAAACTTCGAACACTTTTACAGCTTTAACAATAACCCATTAATTTCAGATGACTGGCATCCAGTGCAGTGCTCTAATCGTGAGTACTAGTACTACTACCACCATCATATCTACTGACTACGGTTACATACCTATACAACAACATATTATATAATATACAGTATAAAGCGTGAGACGGGAAACTCTCAACAAAGTGAAAGTAAAAGTCAGTTAAATTTTAGTACATTTTTTCACCAGTTCACTACGCACACACAAACAGAGACACAACAACACCACCACCGCCAACACCAGCGTTGTTTTCGTCTTATAGTTTATTTATGTATTTATTTATATAGTATCACACTCAGTCAGTTATGCCCACACAAGAATACAAACACTACGTAGCACGTACATATTTTTCATGTGAACTTTTCACTTTTCTGGCTGCTGATGCTCGCTGCGTAGAAAAAAAGGAAATCTGAATGAGGCAAAAAAGTCGCTGACGCTTTGGCCTTGACAGTTGACAGTGAAACAAGCACCAATATTGAATATTATTATTATTATTATTATCATCATCATCATCAAATTATTCTATGGTTTACTTCCGATTCATTTACTCTATTTAGAATACAAAACATTTAAACTTTCTGGTTTACGGGTGATCGTTAAGAATGCACATGTACATCGTATATTTTTAGTAGAACCTATTTCATTTTTTATGTATATAAACTTTAGAAATAGGTGTACAGATTTGTATTATAGTATGAATATTGTATGTTGTAGATATAATTTTTTTTCTTCTCCTATAAAGTTAAATGATTAGTATTTTCCCTACATTATATTATATACCGTGTTGTTAAATGATTTAATTATTTACTTTCTGTAATACTTATATAGTCCTACCTAACAGTAGTTACGAAGGTAGTAGTGCTTATCAGTATTATTATAGTAAGTGTGAAATTAATTAATGTGCTGCATTGTGCTTAATAATAAACATTACCATTTTACAGAGTTGTTTATACTCAATTCTCTCAAGGTGCAAAATAATGATAGGTTTTCTCATGCGACTAGAATTTCTTATACGTGATTGGTGAGAATTTTAGTCAGCTGGTTGACTGAACTGAACTGATTGATCAGTTTCTATATGATAGTAAGGATTACAAAATTGTGAGTAAATTATTTAAAGAAAGTGTTCACAATACAGAAATTATATTCTGAAGCTCTGCTCAAATTGCTTGTAACTCGGTAATAGGGAGCTCATTTTTTGACAAGTAAAATTTGGCTAACAGAGCAAAAATGTACACATTCTGTGATGAGTTGGTATATTTGTTTTCTGGTGTGGTCAGAGCTGCTGCAAATTCACGTAGAAAATTTAGCAACCTCACAAAAGTAAATGATAAAAATGCTAGAGCATATTTCATCCTGTGACCGACCGTCCAGTTGGTTATATGCATGATGCCTTCGTTGATTTTTGCGCTGTTACTGTGTCTACAACTTGTTGAACTGGAAATACTACTACATTTTGTGCTTGTCATTTTCCACACTCAAGCTTTCCTTTGATTTTTTGTTTGTTTTTTACGACGACACAAGCGGCGAAACGGAAAATTCGCTGAATTTGAATTAGTTGTCATCTGGCTGGATACTGTAACACTTTCACAAAATCACACATACTAGCATACTACGCACGCATATAGCAACTTGGAAATTATATATATATATATATATATATGTATGAGAAGAGACTAAAAGCTTAACAGACCGAATATAATATGTTCATCACCTTTTTCAAATATGCCCTACTAATTTTTTTTAGCCATGGCAGCTCTGTAAGGGATTTTTATGGTTGGTTGCATTCATTTAAAAAAAACAGAAACGTTGTCTACTTTGTTTTTTCAACTTTTGGAAATATCCTCACATAGTTTTTTTTCTGTTCATGATTGCGTGCACAAGTACGTCGTTAGACAATATGATAAAGAATATAAATATATTATTCTGTGTAATGTACATATAATTTGTAGTGGAAAATTTGGGACTCTGTGTAATGGCTGCTCCGTCCTTCTCAAAAATCAGCCAAACTCGCAGCATGTGTCCTCCTCATCCCTCCATGTTTTCAAACATAACCAAACTGGTTGAGATTGACGAATATGATAACGGTAGTATGAATTAAAAGTGAAGACAGCACTTTGATACTGGTTGCCGATAAAAGGTAGGTAGCACTAAATTGATTGCGGGGAGAACCTATAAAACAAGAAACCGGAAATGTCATTTAGATTATAAGACATAAAATGCGACATAAATACATAACATTGCCAAACTCTTCATTTACTTTCCTCTTTTTCCAGTAATAAACCAAAAAAAAATATAAATATACATATATGTATACATACAAGACGCCCCCGTATTCGAGATAAAGAGGAGCTGCATTTTTATGCAATTCTCACAAAATAAGTACAATAAAACAGTACGTGTATATCATAGTAATAATGTATTAAAATATACGTTTATGGAATGCATTCAGCTATTACTGCTGATGCTGCCACTATACCACTACTACAACTCACGCGTGTAGGTCTCTCTTTCCAACCAAATAAACCACATTACCACCACCAGGACAACGAGCGTCAAAGCAACAAAGGCATTTTGGATAAGAAAAATGCGACAGGACAGAAGAGCTACGGAGAGGGAAAGAGAATGAAATAAATGAATCATATATTTTCTTTCTTGTGGACCACTACCAGTACTGGCATGTGGCATGGTGGCGCAAAAGAGACATTCATGCAAGTTAAAAGATGACAGAGGCTTTTTATGACACCAGAGGGGGAAAAGTGGAAATCACTTCCACACACACACACACACATTCTCTCTCGTCGTTCTCAGACAGTCCATGTCTTTACTTTTGCTGGTAGTGCGTGTTGCTGCGTTTCTCCAAAAGAAAAAAGGAGGAACGCTGGAGATACATACACACAAAGATAGCTTTTTTTGTTCGTTCCCTGTATAGCTTGACATTATTGTTGTTTTTATATACATAATACAGAAAAAATCTTGATAAAACTGTAGTCATTCTCAAACTATTTATATATATATGATGCCATCATTGTTGTTGCAAACAAAGTTATCTATTTTATCCCATATTATGTACACCAAAGAAAGCTCTGGCGTTATGGTATAAAGTTGGAGAAAATGTGTGCGCTGCATTTTGGTACTGGTAATAATAACTCGAAGAAGGTATGTAGGTATGTATGTATATCCAAACGACGGATGAAAATGGTGCTATTTTCTTGCACCCATGTGCCATATTAAGCGTTATTTTACTAGATGGACTTCTATTATTGTTGCTGCTCGTTGGTCTATAATGATAAATATAAAACTATAACAACAAAAGCAACAACAGCAGCAGTAGTTGTTGCTTTAGCAAATTATAGCAGAGACGACGACAGTAGATGACTTGATTTTTTTCGGGGATAGAAATGATAAATTCACAGCAACAAAAACAGCAGTTGTCCAATTCCCTTTTTTCATACAACTTGTCTCTTGCTATTTTTTCCCTTATCCCCTTTCGCTTTTTTATAATCATCTTCGTCGTCACCATATAATTGTCGTCATAATGATTCCAAGGCATGAAAACGGAAATGATATGACAGGGACAGAACATTTACTTTCATTTGATGATCAGGGCTTACTTGCATAAAGTAAAATGCATGCTTTCACATCCTTTTGTAATGATTACGTTAGGAAAGGAAATTCATCAGCAAAAGATCATATTTGTTATAACTATTATTCTATAGTTTCATCTCTGAAGGAAAATCAAAATATATCAATTCCTTATCTGCCCTCAACGTTCTTACAATTTGATTTTTTATTAAGCCAAAATAAAGAAACCGAAAGCGTGTGTAACTCGCTTAAAAACTCAATTTAGCCGAAAAATTTCAGAGTTTCATCTAGAGTGTTTCGAGGTTTTTGAAATATCATTTGTACAGATTTCTTTGTTCTGGCTTAGTAAAAAATCAAATTGCAGATAAGGAATTGGTGGTACATTTTGATTTTCCTTCGTAGTTGAAAGTACAAAATACGTAATAGTTGCTTTAAATCTTGCAAGTGTAATCATCTTTCCCTACGGCAAATATAATCTTCTGTTGATTAATTTTCTTTAGACTTCAGTAGCACTATTATAACGTATGAACATATGTAATCAATACAACTATTCTACTTTATGAACATACGCACCGATCACCAAGTGAAAGTAATTGTTCCTGTCATATCATTTCCGTTTTCATGCATTGGAATCATTATGATGACATTTATATTGTGACGACGAAGATGATTATACAAAAGTGAAAAGAGTTGAGGGGAAAGTAACAAGACAAGTTGTATGAAAGTAGGTAGACAGCAGTAGTAACGAACGATAGCTTCATATCCACTGATTTTTGTGAGACTTTCCATGTTAGTAGTCAGTTTGCTGCAAGGTTTATTTTTCATCTCTGTATTCTAAAAAGGGAGTAAGCAATAAAAGTCGAAGAAAATTAATCTAGATTGCAGATGGTTTTTATATGTTTCTGTGATTTCATTTATCTCCATTCACGCATCATCCAACTTCTTGGAAAGTACATATTATCACAGGCTTTTTCACCGTGTTGGCAAAGCGACAGATAAAAATGAAATTTATGCCTCGGTTAAAAAGGAAAAAGTATTACAGAACACGAGCTATGCTGCTATAATACGAATGAATATAGGTACATATGTGAAATTGTTGTTTGCTTTCTCCGCAGGTTAAATTTAAATGAATTCGGTCTACCTATTAAATGAAGTCGGTTCAGCCCCTGGGTAGTCAGAATTTCACTTATGACAGTGACAAGGGTGGCGAGATTGTGTTAATATACAGAATAGACGTGTGCATTTTCAAAGTTCAACAACTCTGCTCATCGCCTGTACGAAGTATGTCTATTATTTTTGCTGCCTACGCCTTTGCCCGCATTCAAACTTTTCGTTAAAAACTTAGCCTGCGCCTGTAATGGTTCATAATCTAAATAATTGTAAATTTGTTTTTATTTTGTAACCACATAAGCAAACATTTTTTAAAAACATACTTAAATGTCAATTTCGTGCCAATTTAAATCAATTTTAGTAATTTTTATAATACAGACTCGAAATGCATTGAACGGTAATGTTGTACTGTACTATAACTTAATAAATTATTTTTTACTGTAGTACCCAAGAGAAGTTCATCGAAATGAGCAATTCTGCTGCTTGTCATGACAAAATCTCGGTTTTAGTAAGTATATTGAATGCAACAATGTAACGTATATTTCTGAAATCAGTACAGAGTATCTACAAACAAGGTCGTGACTTTTTTGTAGGTAGAATTTGTTTGAATTTTGTTTGCTACCCATTCTAAAAGTTTACCATAAAATCAAAAAGCACTTGTAGTCGTTTGCAGTCGCTTGCAGAATTTACCCACGGTGTGTGCCTGTGCCTACAGAGCATGCATATTTTCTTCGCCCGCGTCCACAGGCGCATATGCACATGTCTATCCCGAGTGGTGCGGTGGCACAAACTTTTTATAGTAAAGTAGTAAATACTGTAAAAGGGGGTCAAAAATGTTGTTCTTCTCATTTTATTTCGACAATTCAATTTTATTGAAAAGAGGGATGGATGGAAAGGAGGAGGCTTGAATCAAGGGATATTGAATTACTTTACATGGTTTCATTCCTTACAGTAGGCCATGAAATTAATTTTTGCGCTAGACAAACCAATGTAACAGCAGTTTCACGATTACTGCACTCGTTAGTCACGAGCCGTTGATAGTGGTGCGGTGGCACAAACTTTTTATAGTAAAGTAGTAAATACTGTAAAAGGGGGTCAAAAACGTTGTTCTTCTCATTTCATTTCCACAATTCAATTTTATTGAAAAGAGGGATGGATGGAAAGGAGGAGGCTTGAATTGAGGGATATTGAATTACTTTACATGGTTTCATTCCTCACAGTAGGCCATGAAATTATTTTTTTGCGCTAGACAAACCAATGTAACAGCAGATTCACGATTACTGCACTCGTTAGTCACGAGCCGTTGATAGAGCATTTCTGTATATGAGTATGGTTGTTTAAAATTGTTTTGCTTCCCTCATCATTTCAGAATTCCTGTGTAAGTTCGCGTAACAGCGACTAGTTTATTTGCTGAATTTGCAAAAGTATTATTATGCATGGTTTTTTTTCTTTACCTGAGCTTCTAAAACGGTTACTTCCGCTATTACTAGCGGATGACGAATTGTCCACAACGGAGGAGATTTTGGGGCGATCTGCTTCAGAAATGGTGACCTCTGTACTATGGTGGTACATACTGTGAATTTCTGCAAAACAGCGCAGAGTGAGTCGACCATTAATAAAGTGTGCCTGGCTGAGAGTAAAGCGGAGACCAAGAGTTGATGTCTCTCTCGAGTCCCAATCTCTATGGATTTCCAGCGGCGACGTCATATAGCTTGGATTGGCCTGTTTGAACAAAGATTCAGGAAATAAACTGATTACATTTTCGTGAACCAATTCAAACACTACTCAATTCAATTCAAACAATAACGACTCAAACAGTAAATGTGTGCTTACCAATTCTTCATTGATTAGCCAGGTAAGATTTGCAGCGGGTTTTGAGCGATGAGAGGTACAATTGGCATCCAGTAAGTCTCCCACTGCCAATGGTCTCTTTGACAATGATATTACAGGCTTATGTTCAGGAAATGCTGTGGAATTAAAAAACATGGTAAAAAATTAAATAATTACATTTACTATAACTAGGTCTATTACTAGTCACGTGTTTATCTGCAGATTGCAAATTGAAACTTATGATTATATGACATGATTATATTTGATATGTCTCTTCATAACGCATAAGGTGATTTCATTAATTTACCACCCTCTCCTTTTCTCCACAATAGTTTTTATACCTGTGCAGAAAAGACTAGACAAAATAGACAAAATTATTGACCTTATTTTTTCAACTGCACATTTTGTCAAACATGCCATTCAAGGTAAGGAGATCCCCTGATTTGATTTTACTTGTTACCATGTCACTTATACTTCTATGATCCTTTCCCTGTCATATGACACTCATGCCATGTCCTAAGAAATTAAATACTTACTCGGAGAATTAACATGACCCTACCACTTTAGTCAGCACTGTCAGTAGTACAGCATCTAATCTTTTGTTGGGGGCGGCGGCATAATAATAATAATAACAATAGTATTAAACCTGACTTTGCTAGTGAACTTGAGTCTGTCCTCACAATCCGTCAGACTTGTGTATTGTTTTATATTTATATACGTGCGTATTTATTGTTATGAAAGTTAATGGATAATCTTGTAAAAGGATTCTTGTCACTCTTCATTACCGTCAAGTTGGAAAGAAAGTTTATATATGGCATCATGCAATACAATACAACGCATACTAAACGAACACGCGCTTCGCTTCTCATCTCCAAGTATACCTATGATAATTGCACTCCTCCACTCCACTCACTCTGCTGGAGTAAAGTAGAGTAGTAGTAGCGCTGTTGCAGATGATTATATTTATTATGCATATTATGGGGTGGTGATATATTTACGGCGACAAGTCATGTAATAAAATGCAACGGCTGTTGATATTTCTACTGTGGCGAGACGAGTATAACGCTTGTGTCGTGTCGTCAAACAGGAACAAAAAAGTTTTACGATAATGGGAAAACATACTGCTGCTTCAGCAACATCCAAATGTACATGTTTTAATTTTTAGTGACAACAGTGATGTCCTTGTCCAAGAGAGTACGGATAAATACTAGAAGCGTTGAGCCTCCCATACACTACCGTTGTACAAATAGTTCAAACGCCTCTTTTTTTCTTACAATGCATATCAAGTCATCAAGTTGTTGTAGCAGTGTCACATTTAATTATTTATTGCTTGGCACAAATACAACAAACCTTGTTCCCAGTCAAGCAGCGGCAGTTAGAGAGAGAATGGACTAACGCTTTTGTTTACTACTTCACTACTTTCTCCCACCATGCTCACTTTATTTGTATTTTTAGTAGCTAGTTTTATAAACAAAACAGGTCAAAATTTGCGTAATTTTAACGCTTGGTGTAAATACTAGCAATAGTTGAATATTTCGACTGCCAAATGTTGATGTTTTACTGATTTATTAGTTTTGTTGTCAGTTGTTGGATGTAAAAATAGATGATTTTTTAAAATGATACTATATCTGATGATGTATATATTATATTATACAAGCATTGCCAATTGATGTAGCTGTGATGTAGCATTGACAATTGATGTAGCTGTGATGTAGCATTGCCAATTGATGTAGCTGTGATGTAGCATTGACAAATGATGTAGCTGTGATGTAGCATTGACAAATGATGTAGCTGTGATGTAGCATTGACAAATGATGTAGCTGTGATGTAGCATTGACAAATGATGTAGCTGTGATGTAGCNGCTGTGATGTAGCATTGACAAATGATGTAGCTGTGATGTAGCATTGACAAATTATGTAGCTGTGATGTAGCATTGATAACTAAACGATAGTTGTTTGGTTTATTACAAAACGTTTTTCAGAGATGTGTGACGGGTCTAGAGGTTTCTAGTTTAGATTCTCCGAGCTAAATTACGTATGCAAGTTGAGTAGGGGTTTGTTTCGAAGGAAATTATGTTTGGATACCAAAATACTAGACAAGAACGTTTAATCGTTATTTCAAAATACTTCTTTCAAATTGTCTGCAAGTTTTTAACTTTCTATTCGCTGTTATCTAATGAACTATTCGGAACCATCCTTAAATAAAAAATAGTAAATCTTTAGATAACTTACCGACTACATGCAGAATTGCAGCCTTCAGTTCAGTGGTGAAATCTGGAAAATCTACCGTTACTTCGCAACTATACTTGGCAGTCATATTTAGGTCCACCTTCTGCAGGGTCAGCTGGTTGGCGTTTGAGCGACTTAACTGTTGACAAATAGAATGAAACGTTTAATCATTTCAATTGTTTTTAAAATTAAATGTGTCAATACAATGTACAGAGAGCTGCAATAAACAGCTTTCAAAACATTCCCATTTAAATATAGCTGATAATAAAATTCTGAAGTTTAGATAAAATGGAATACTTTAGTTTTTAAATTTAGTTTTTAGCAACAACAGTTCAAAAAGAACAGAATTTTTGCAAATATGGTAGCGTTTATGTCCACGCTTGAATAAAAGTTTACAAGAGCATTCCAACAGGTATACAGTGGGAAGATCGAAGGGTGAACATAGAATTATCTGTTATTACATTATTGCATCAGTTTATACATTCTACTTCTAAAAAAGCAAGGAAGAAAGAAAGGAAAAAGGTTGTAGGGGAAGCCGACTGTATGATTTCCTTTTATTCATTCCTGAAATGTTAGGGAAAGTGACCGTCTTGTTCATTCAAGTAAGAGTAGTGTACAAGTCGAAAAAATAGAAGAAAATCACTGACTCGGACAACAAGCTAAAGAAAGGTACAAACGTATCTCTATACATACAAAAACATTCTATAAGTGTGGCAAGTGTAGCTACTTTAGTAGCTATCCATAACAATTCACTTTCATCAGCTTTCGACCGTCATGAAAGAATACAACAATAGAGCTTTCAGTAGTTGAACGCACGAACATAATAGTAATAATAATAATAATAACAGTAATAATAAAAAATTGTCATGGGCATGTGTTGCATTTACTTTGGGATAGGGAGAAAATTGGTAGAAAAAAATGTTAACAAAAGCAAGTAAATATACTAGATCGTCTGAAGTTGCCCATGTGAATAAGATGTTGGTAGGTACGCAAGCACAATAAAAAATTTCTTATGCACGCACACACACGTCTTCAGACAACAACTTCCCTCATTCTAATAATAATATTATGTATCGGTCACAAAGCCCGCAAAATACGATGGGGAGCAAATATATGGCACATTTTGCGTTCATGCATGCACGTATTGTACAGAGGTGTCCAAAAAAAGTCTATATAAGCAAGGCAAAAATGCTTTCTTCAGGCAGCTCATCATGCTTTCTTTTTTTTTGATAGTCCCGTGTGCTGTATAAGCACCTTGTTTGAACTATGTATACCCTAGAACCACAACCATCTTCGTTACCATCATGGTCATCATGATCATTTCCTAGATTAACATTCATTCAACAACGAAACTCATTCATTTCTTCATTCCTTGTATGCTCTCATTCTTTCTCTGCTTTCAGGGTGCGTTTTTTTCTACTGAACTCTCAGTGTATATTTTGTATTTAAGGATGAACGTGAAGGAATGCTTTGTTATTGCTTTTAGTGGAATCCATTGGAGTAAAAGCTCTACAGGCATCTATCTCTCTCTCTCTCTCCTCTCCTTTCTGCCGACGATATGGACTGGACATGGAGGCACATTAAAAGAAAAAAAACCGTATAAGTTACAACGCAATTTAATGTGACTGGTGGCAGCGTTACACCAAGGCTATTCATCTGCCCACTTTCACCACCGCCACCATCACCACACACACACACACAAACACACGCCACTGTTGCTTTTCTTTTCTATTCAAGCCTATAATAACATTATGTTGGTGGTGGTGCGGTGGTGGTGGTAGTAGTGGACACATTTATTGTCATAGCGAGTAAACTGTTTTATGCACATACGTCCTCATTTAAAAAACGAGTATACCAGGCCGGTTCTGCAGTGCACACAATTCACCTAGACAGACAAGGCGACGACGACAATGAAAAGAATGAAATCCCTGTGACCACAGATTGCATTTGTGCTTCCACTTTTTTACACCGAAAAATATGTGGGGATTGTAGAGGAATGGAGCAGAAGAGGATCTTGTTTTCAGCAAGAGAGAGAGAGAGAAGAAAGAGGGAGGAAAAAGCAGAACACGCACCGTTGGGCGTTTGCCATTGAACCTTGAACGTACTTGTTTGTACATGTTTACGACGATGGACCCAATGTACTTGGTATTATAGCCACTACTGCTGCTGCTGCTTTTGCAGAATTCTTGTTCGTCTTTCTTCCTCCTTTTCTTCTCAGCTCTCTTTCCTTTACTTTTATTTGGTTTGAGGTTCCTCTGTTTCTCCGTGTGTAGTCTTGACTGGTGGTAGGATATATAGGGATGTGAATCCAAGTTGACAATCTCTCTGGGAACATTGGTCAGCAGTTATAGAGAAAACGATGATGAGAATGATGATGCCACTGCTGCTGCTGCTGGTGGTCACCACTACCACACAAGTCAGTTGGACATACAGCATTTTTATTATAGAATGGCACTACTACAAACCAATCCATTATGTTCTCTTTCTTCTTCATCCTTGATCATCCTCCTTCTTCTCATCATCATTATCATCGACAACATCCTTCCATACATACTTATTTCTATATGGAGTGGAAAAGGTTATCTAGCCTGATATGAAACCAGCAGCGTGCTCTACATACTTGCAGCTTACAACTAGTAAGGCATATAAACAAATGCACGTAGGCGCAAATAATAATAATAATGGCAGTTTGGTTTATTGAATGAAAGCTGTTACTCTCACTAAAAAAAGTTTCTCTTTTGGCTGCACCACCACCGCCGCTCACACAACCAACCAAACTGGAAACACTACTACTACCCCTCATCTCAATGCAATGGAATACTTTCTAATAATATTTGTTGCTTGGCTTCCATCTCCTCTCTTTTTTTTATTTTTTTCACTTGTCTCAGATGATCCCGTCCGTACAATATATTATGTATTCTCTTGATCCAAACTCTGCGGTACATTTATAATATAGGTATGTAGACGGACAGTTTCCGGGACTTAAGTGAGATTCCCCATCCTTCACTCATTGCTTCTCCTTTGTGGTAGTGGTGGTGATGGTGATAGTGGATGAGGTTCAGTCATCTTTAAAAGCAGACACACACACACACACGCAAGCAAACACAATCTGGAATGTGGACAATACTGCTTTATACACTTGTGTCACTCTTCTTGTATCTCTTGCAAAACATGTTCTGACAGCAGCGTCATTGGTATGTGGATGAGTGACTTGGTTGTTTGAATCATATCATGGGAAAATGATCGTGTTGAGAGTGATGATGGTGAGGAGGAGGAAAAAGGAAAAGTAAGGAAGGATCCTCCTTTTGCTCAATGACCCTACTTTTCGCTCCATTTCATTCCATTCATTTGTCAACAATGGGAAAAGAAGGATGAAGGAGTTATGGAATTACGACAACGCAGCAAATCTATCATCCGAGAGAAAACCTTCTTGTCGTCTTAATTACGACAGGAACAAGTATATATTATATCGCTTTATTTAATGGAGATTGGAGAAATGGATAGATGAGTATGTACCTAGTAGTTAATATTGTCCAGAGAGAGAGAAAGAAAATAGTATAGTTTTTTATGCTCTTTCATTCTGCTGTTTTCTACACGCTTGATCACATTTACAAAAAAGAAATCAGTGTATTTGCTTGACTAGCCAAAAGAAATGTTTCGTGTTATTGCATTTATTCTACGCATTTTGTCCCTGTAAATCTTGATAAATTGTTTGTGACTACATATGTATACAAGAGGAAAAAACCATGTACTTTTTGTTTACGTTGTTGTGTCTGCGAATAAAAGACAAAATTAGTAAAATTACTCAAGCACAAGGTTTACACGCTACATGATCATTTCTTCCACATTACACAAAGAGATTTCAGTGTTGGCGCAGCAGAGAGCCTCTACCAGAACCTCATTCATTTAATTTTTTCCCCGCACATTCACTCGTGAAGGTTAACGACTGTTCAAATAAATTTTCACAGGGATAAACATGCTGACAGCATCATTTAATCACTTTGGAATAATACACGCAAGTAAAGATGATGAACGAGGGGTGCCAAATAGGGAAAGACTAAAAAATTCTGTTTGGTTTCCAAGCGTTGGAACGTGCGTGCAAATTGTTATTTTAAAAATAAATCAGAGAGGAAAGTATCATGTTAATATTTCAAAATTCCGCATGCTCTTCTTCGGCATTGAAAACAATTGTGTGGTTCAAGCACAAGTCTCCACAATAACAAGTAGAGTATAAAAATGTAAATCAACCTATTTTTTCTCAAACGAGTATGTTAAAACTTGCGTTTACAAAATTGATAAAATTACATACTGATGATTCTACTGCTGAGTAATGCGTTTGTATGCTACGAAAAAAATACTACGTGGCAGCAGTATAGTCGGGAAAGGAATTTTTTAAATAAAAAAAAAGTGAACAAGCTCAACGAAACTTTATCGTCAACCTTGCTCATGATGAAGGCAATCGTAGATCACAGCCAGCAGAGGGTGAGGAGGGAAGGTATATGTACTACGATACTACTAGCAAGCAAAATCCCATTTGATCCACCATATTATCTATCCATTCAACCATTCCAGCGCATTCATCAGAGACTCATTGAATCGACCAGGAAAAAGGTTAGATAAAGAATGGAGAGGAGGCAAGCAAAAGGTTTTAGAAGAAGAAGAAAAGAGGACAAAAAAATGAATACCTAGTAGTTGATTATTCTTGTTCTAAAAATATACATATACCTACATATGTAGACAGTACATACCTAAACACACACATTCATTTTTTTGAGTGAGTGAGCCATACACATTCGCTTTTGTATTGATTTAATCACCTCTCTCGCAAAATAACATTTTGGAGCTGATGTGGTTACAGGAAAGCAAACAAAATGACAAATTACGTTTCTTTATCTGAAATGATGCAAACTAAGACAAATTGAACCAGGAAAAATAAATTGTACTTTTCTTTCTATTTGTATTTAGAGAAGCGGTAAAAAATCCCCAAAAAATACATAAAAGAAGGAGAAAGTAAATTAAAGTATATGTACATGTTTATTTATTAGTAATATTAATGTTGACATTTTCCTTTTCATTTTTTGATTAAAAACACATAAAGCTCCTCTCACGGCAATTTTTGCTGCCGCCTGCTGCTATTCAGACCTCTTGAAAAGGTTAACTGGAAAAAAAATGTTGGCTTCATCAGTATTAACTGAGTAAATAAGTAATAATAGTAATAATACTTTGTAGAAAATGTACCAATGTACACAGGTAGGTGGTATCAAAACGAGAGGAAAGCGAATCAGGTGAAAGAAGCGAATATTGTTTCTCCTTGTGCTCACAAGGTGAGAGCTTAACTGGTTCTTTATTTTGTGAAAGATCAATTCCTTTATTTTCTATACACACTCAGCCAGTCAATATTACTACATTCTTCGTATTTTACTTTCGCTGTAATATTCCCCACCTCAACGTTTTTGTCCTCTTTCTCTTCGTCTTCTCATTTTTTTGAGTCACTAATGTCCTTTCACTTTTATTCCTACTCTTTTCTCCACTTCCCTTCTTTCTTTTGAGACTCCGTCTTCTACGGCAGCAGCTGAAGCAGCATCAACTTGCTTAGTCTTTTTGTTCATTCACAAAGAGATTGCGGGAAAGGAAGGATGGGAGATTCAAGGTAAGCTGCAAGTGAACAACAGGATGTCCATAAGGTCCACACGAAAGAGAGATATATATAATTTTTGGAGGATTTCTTCCTTCTTTTTCTCCTTTCCTTCTGTCGCTCTTATTGATTTTGTCACTTAACTTCATTCCACTCTCTAGCCAAATATTTTTTTTATATTCTCAATAACCACCACTCGCACACAAGACTTTTTTTACACCCTCTTCATTTTCTCATTCTCCTTTTTGATAGTGATGCGATCACGATGATGATGATGATGATGACGATTCCGAAGCTTTCTCAGTGAAAAAGAGAAAAACTTATCATGTGGCTCAGAAGCCCTAATTTTTTCACAGATAATGTTTTTGTGTGAAAGTTGAAGTTGGTTACTTTCCCCGCAGTATCCAATCTACTTATATAAAACAAAATAGCAAGCCAGTAGTGGTTGATGATGACGGTGGAGGTGGCGGTGGAGGGTGGCGGTGTGGCCGAATCAAATCGAGATGGAAAAGTAATCTTTCTCTTTTTTGTGTAGATTTGTGCAACCAACTAGCTCAGCCCAAGTTTAACCAAGTAAGACTCTACATACATATCTGCTATTGTGCATTTTCAAAATCTTCCTCCTCTACTTCTTCTTTCGTACTGCTTGTTGTTACACTAGCAGTTCACCGTTGAATAAAAAAAGGACAGAAAAACTAGGCTTTCCGTTTTTTACCGCACATTTCTCCTTTTCCTTTTGTGGCGTTGATGAGAACGACACCAATATTATGATGATGATACGATATAGTATTTTAAGCAGTGCCACATTTTCCCTTTACATACTTACATAGCTCCATTCCGCTTGTTGAAGGTATGCATGTATGTATATAGCAAAAATTAAAGTGTAAATTCCTGGGTGAGCCTGTCAATCCCTTTTTCAAAGTACATATTATAAAAAAGGTGTCTATAGATACATTACATAATCGCTGGTGATAGGACTAGCAGTTATAAGAATCTCATTAGAACACAAAAAAGGATTTAACGACGTGCTTTAAATGGTTAAAGGAGTCACCAAAGTCAACAAAAGTGTAAGTACAGCAACCATCACCATCCTCATCCTTATTATCATCATCATTCCGCGTATTTACACAATAAAAGATAGATAGGCATCCTATTGCTTTTCCCGTCTTACACGTAGGTATGTATTATCTTACACAATCAGTGATTATGTAAGAGTGCTTATTGAATCTTTTTTTCTGTCTTCTTCTTCTTCGTCTTTAGCCTAATGGTAAAAATGGTAAGGCAAACCGACCAGCTTGGAGAAGGGGACAAGGATGCTTTTGATGATGATGTTGATAAGAATGATAATATGAGATGAGAATGTCTACACAAATATACACACTGCAGCTATGATACTTTCTTCCTCCATCAGAAATAGTAATAATAATTTCACTGTTAAGAGTGGAATGAGAGAAAGCAACCAGCAGCAGTGGTGGTGGTAGTGGTAGTAGGAGTAGTCATATCTTCCTTCATGACGACTGTAATTTCGTTTGTTCCTCTTCTCATCTTCATCTTGATTCGATTATAAAGTTGCTTTCTGCTGTTACTACTTTCTTCTTCTGTATATTTAGCTACGACTACTCCAGTTGACAGAGGATCACCACCACTGCCGCCACCACACACACACACACACGCACTCCCAACAGCCTCTCCACACATACACACAGAGAGAGAGAGAGAGAAACGCACAGGAAGAAGCAGATAATGTTACACGAGAGTAGAATTATGAATGTTGTCTGGAGGCAAAAAACGTAACGAAGGGATAAGGAGAGGGAGAGCAGGAGAGAAAACATATTTATTTAAGGTAGAAGTGGAGAAGGCATCTTTTTTCATTATCATCCTCCCTGAGACACTTGTGGAAAACAAGGAAACGAGTGAAAACAGTTGGAAAAGTACAAAAGTTGTTGTGAAGCTTTCATGTTTCTCCATCATCATGCTATCCACCACACACACCTCGACCTCCACCACCACCACCACCCACCCAGATAAATGCATATTGTATATCAAAGCTTTGATACCATGACGCCGCGCTTTTACTTACACAACCTCTCCAGCTTTCATCTCCATGAACATGAAGACAGGGAAGAGGAAAAGGGGAAAAATAAATGATTGCAATCTTAATACTCTGATGTTTATAAAAAGACGATGACGACGCTCTTAGGCTAATTAGCAAGAAGAAGAGGAGGAGAGGTGAAGAGGTGGAAGACAAGGTGAGTTGGAAAGTGAACAAGCCGAGAAGTGGTGCATATACTTGAACGTTTGTCTTATTATTATTACATTGTACTTTTAGCCATATACTATTACTGCACGCATATATCATTCTTGCGTAGTCGCTGTAGTAGAAAAGAGAAGATTTCCAAGAACAACAACAACTTCTTGAGACAATATATACTTCTTCTTAGAATGAATGGCAAGTGGAAAAAAACACCCTCATTTCTTATTCACCCACTTGTACTTTTTTAATCTTACCACTCAGCAAGCATTTGACAAGATTAATATTACATTAGATGCATTCACAAAGCCACAAAAAAAGTATTTTCCATTTCTCACCAAAAAAAATACTCTGTTGTCCTTTTTGTTAAAAATCTCTGTTACTTCTCTGTTGGACATTTAATATGAAAAAAATATAAAGTAGACAGAAGCAACTGTTTGCCAACAACAATTTCACTATGGAGAAAAAAAAACGCCCCAGAAGATGTTATTGCTAGCCATTTTGTCTTTCTCGGGGATCTGCAAACAACTTGTTTTTTTTCGAATGACTCAACATTTTTTCTCCTATGCAATTTTACTGCCTTTTACTATTCTAATCTTCACCTTACCATCTTTAGTGTATTTTGTGGTGGTGGTAGTTATTACGACTACATTTTTCACTTTATACACACACATTTTTTTCTTCTTCTTGTAGTTTGCATCAAAGAAATATTATTATTACGACTAGGTTTCGGGTTTAGATTACATGCATGCTTTACAACTTTTCTGCTTAGTTTACACCATGACTTATTCCTCTGACCTGCTAAAATGACATGATGGGAAGTGCATAAACAGAGAATAAAATATGACCATCTTCCATCTCTTCTTACTTCATAATCGTAATAACATTATTATTATTATTATTTACAGTGTGCTCCCTTCTTTCTTTCTTTCCTTCTGTCTGCCAACCACCACCACCGCCAACATTCATGAACTTTGTTGAAAATGATACCAGGCGAGCATATAGCACTACCGCCACCGCACCGCACCACCATTTCGGAACAACATGTAGCCAGTCACTCTGCTTACAAAAAACGATGTGTGTGTGTGTAGTAGGCTACCAAACCAGCAGTAGAAAAAGAAGAAGAAGACATAATGTTTTAAACATGATAACTATTTCAGGGGTATACATTACACACACATTGTACCTACACTATATAGCCACCTATTTATATATTTATATCTACAACACTGCATATTATAAACATTACTTTAATTCTATTAGAAGAAGGCTGTTCGCCTTTGCTTCTTTTTTGGACTGGGGAAAAGCGTACAAGCAGCTTGCTGAAATGTTGCAAAACACAACAACATGAGCACTTTCCAAAAACTGGTAAGAGAAAAACCATTTTTTAACCCTTACCCTCCTCCGCGTTCACTTTTTTTTGTCTGAGCTCACGAAATGTGCTCATATTTCTCTCTTCAGGCTCTTCTCTCACAGCTTGTCAGTTTAAATATGAATAGTCGTTCAGCAAAAAAAGGAACATCAGTAGCCGTTGTAGTAGTAGTCTGTGGGAGTAGCATAAATAAGTTTTTAAAAAATAGTGTTTCTAGTGTTTTTACCTCCTACCCAACATCCACTACTAAATTTTCTTTTTCAACTCCCACCGCGTTATTAACTTGACCATTTTTTTCGACCAGAGTTTTAAATACAGACACTACTTGTTTGTAGAAAAAAGTGAAAATGGAAAGAAACAGAAAAATAAAAAAGTATATGCATTCCAACAAATACACGATCAATATTATTTCATTGATAATACTTTTAATAATAGTATAGAAGCCAGGGTGAGCATGTAGGTCGTCAGTATCATCATATCAATAAGTGACCCGTGATAAGAAAGTGAGACAAGCGAGCAAAATATTTATTATCATACTATTATCATATAACTTGATACGCTATAAATTCCCTGCGAGTAGTAAAAAAAGGATGTCTTGCATTTATTTCCGGATGACTACCATGATATCATTATGTACATTACTTGTACATAAACATTTGTGGTTATTACCCAACACAATTTAGTGTGTACACTATTTCTTCTCTTTTTTTTGAAAGAAAATCGTCTGAGAATGCACTTGTTTCGGATATTACTTAAACAAACCTGCCTACTTGTATGTCGGAAGACTGTGCAAGGAAGTCGTTATGTTCCTGCTGTGTAGGTATTATTATTATATTATATTATTATTATTTACTTGTGTTGCTCCAGAGAAGGAGGAAAAGAAGCAGGAGAGAAAATAATATTATAAAAGAGGAAGAATAATGGGGCCAAGTAAGTCATTCAGTCAGTGGTCATGAGGCATGTGAAACAACAATAAATTTTAACTAGTTCACACACACGCAGCGAGAGAAGGAGAGTGAGGGAAAATGGAGAAGGGAACAATTTTCTTTGCAGTAGTGGCATGCTAGCGGAAATCTACCTTGTTGCTACTTACTACAACTGCTGCTTGTTAACTCTCTCTCTCTCTTATTTCCTTGCTCACTTCACTCTTTTCTTCTTCCCTTCTTCATATTTCGGACTTTTTGAACTCTCACTTTCTCTCTCTCTCTCTCTCACACACACAGTCTGTCCGCTGTTGTTTGATAATCTGTAGGGAGTCGGCGAGAGAATAGCAGTGTGGATGAATATCCTCAGAACAAGTCATGGGAGGTAGACAGCAGCCGAGCAGAAGAAAAAAAGTAAGGAAAAAGGGTGGCAGTGATGGTGATGATGTGGAAGAAAAAGTTAAATTTGCTTACTAAAACGTCTCATCTTCACCTACACCAAGTACAGATGCAACGGCATCAACCAGCAAAAAAGGTGGTGGTGAACTGTGCATCTTTCTTCTTGCAATTTTTGCTTTCCTTTCACTTTTTCTTAACTTTTCACCCTTCCTTTTGCATTCATTTCTTGTTTTTTTTCAACGGGAAGACCAATCTTTTTTTTACTCTAGACAAAAAGGGATGAAAAGAGCAGCGAATGCAATGTAACTGGAAACTTTGTTGCGTATAGATGGCAGCATATATGTATATATAGTATATACCTACGTGCATCAGAAATAACAGTTAGCACATTTGAAAGAGGAAAGAAACCGAGATCATCTTCTGTTTTGGAACTGCATCTCTTTTTCTGTATGTAATAACAATCATAACGAAGCAGCAGCAGCAGCAGCAGCAACGTTCTTTGTTCGACACAGAAAAAAAAGAAGCGGAACAGAGTACAGTAATAGTACAGATTTGCATGCATAATGGCTGCCCATTTGGTGCCATTATTACCAGTTTTGCTACTACTTTGCTGCTACATGCTGCCGTCGCCGCCGCAGTCTGCACTGCACTTAGGCCTACTTTTAGCCACATGTACACTTTATACTACTCAAGTGAGTACCTATTCAAAAATATGGGTGCTCGGCTTTGGATAAGGTAGGTGGATATATACATGCACATCATTAAATACAGCAATTGGACATGCTTTCCAAATGCGGGGTATAATATATGTACAATGTACGTACGTACATGACGACGACTACGACGATGATGGTAATGACGTTGCAACGCAATGTCAGTCTTTTGAAGAATAGAAAGTGAATAAGCCGACAAGCTAGCCAAAAGAATAAAGGCATTTTAGTCGTTGTACTATTATTACTGCTGGTAATAGTACAAGTAGTAGTTTCATAATAATAATAATAATAGTAGTAGTAGTAACAGCGGTAGCACGTTGCGCTTTCTCCTCTTTGATCCCAGCTAACATACTTGGGCCAATAAAGTTGATGATGATGTTATGGATTTGCATAATATTACGTGTGTACATTTTGTGTGTGTGTGTGTGTGTGTGTGCATGCACCAGTGGAGAGTTTGGTGCGGCACGGTGTGCTGTTATGTACTACTACTATACGTACATATAAATGTTTTACAAAATATTGCGTAGTAGTAAGTAATGCTTCACTTTTGAAAAATGTAACGGGGTGTAAAAGGCAACCAAGGAAGATGATGATACGATATGTACATCGGCTATTTGTTGGGTTACCCCACCGTTAAGAAAAAAGAAGAAGAAGAAGATTACAGTTGATTCGGAGGAGGTATCATTGTTTGCCATTATTATTATCTTTGCATACAGATTTTTAGCCCATTTATTTTCTCCTCGGCTTCTTTAAGCTTGTTCATTTCAGAGTACATGCATTACAGATTATCATATGGAGAGAGAGAGAGAGAAAGAGAGAGAGAAAAAAAGAGTCGATTTGAGAATCAAACTTTTTTATACACATTTTGTACAATAGTGCATTTTATATCTTTGTTCGCTCAAAGATAATCATGATAACAACACAAGTAGCTACCCATCTCATCTTTTATTCCGTCCATGAACTGACTCCTTGCCTTACGACAAGAAGAAGAAGAAGAGGACTAGTCGATAATTCTCTTCTCTTTCCTCCCCATTCCGAATTTCCAAATTCTCAATTCAAACACTTGCATGACCCATGAACCGAAAGAAGTGGACGACCAGAGAAGAAAGCGAGCGAGAGAGAGAGAGGGAGAAAGAGAGCAGAAGAAGAAAAGAAGAATGAAAGAGAAGAAGGATGCAAGGAAATGGCAATATTATTGTTGTAAACTGCATTCATGAGGAATTCATGCTCAAGTTTTTAAATGTATTACAGCTATATACACTTGTAAGTCCTGCTATATGTGAGATGAACAGATACATTTAATATTGTGTGATAGATGCTTCGGAAGGACAACAGGAGGCACTGAACAAAAGAAACAAGTTTTCTAGCAAAAACACGATACTATATAGCATATACGTCCGTAATAAACATGCATGCATCTAAAAAAAAAAAAGTATGGTGCAAGCCAAGTTATGCCGCAAAATTCCAAAGCCAGTAAGTCTTTTGCTCTTGTTCTTATTTTTTAAAATAAAAAAATGTACTACAAGGACGAAAGAAATAGAACCGTTTGAGAATAGTCCGCCATCATCTCCAACACAGCAAGTTTTAAACGTAATTTTAACAATGGGAAGTTGTAGCAACGTATACGTATTGCTGAATCAAGGAAAGATCAGATCAAGCTGATCTTGGATATATGTACATGTTCGAGACGCTACGCACAAGCAAGAAACAACACATTTTGACCGCGCCAGTGTCAAGCAAAAAACATTCAAAGTCGACAACAGTCCAGCCAAGCCAGAGTTTCAGGTTATATTCCAAATAGAAAAAAAAACCGAAATTGTTCTCTTTTTTTGCGTTCGTATCTTTTTCTTCTTTCTTTAACTTTCTCTCCCTCTATTTTTTTTCCTCGCTCAAACTCTGATGCTCAACTTCCTGGCCTTTCTCCCCTTTTTTATTATCTTTCTTACAGACTACTACACAGCTTTTGGACTCACACACACACACACACGATACATACATGCACTTTTCTCAAGTCGTTACATTTAAACAGAAACTGTGTGTATAGAGAAAAGTGAGCAATCTAAATAAAAAAAGGATAAGAAAAGGGGAGAAAATAAATGAAAGGTTTGTCCAAAGAGAGAAGAGGGAGAGCTGGCAAAAAAAATCTCTACGTTTTTTTTATATCTATCTATCTATCTATTTCTATCTGTGAATGTCTCTCTCTCTCTGTGTGTGTGTACGTGGGCTTTCTAGAGGAACTTTTCTTCCCTGCGGCATCCACACACCATCACCACGACGACCACCACCACTAGTCATACAAAAGCTATCTTATCCTTGTTTGGCGTGCCTCTCTAGCTGAAAAAACCTTCTTGTCCAACGACGCGTTCGTAGAGAACAAGTGGCCAACAACAACAGCTACAACAACGTACTCGCAGCTACATAGAGATCACTGAAAAAACGGATGAGGGAAAGTCACACAGAGAAAAGAGCCAAAAGGGCAGCAGAAGCTTGATCATCATCATCATCGTCGTCGTCGTCGTTCTTCTCTTATGGTTGCTGATGTTGTATATTATGCAAAGCACATTTTTATACCGGGATGAGGAATGACAATGAATAGATGGTGATGGGATGTGATGTATGCAAGTAGTATTTCAATGTACACGCTTGTAAGATTGTTTTAGCAGAGAGAGTTACATCATCATCATCATCATAATATTATGCACATGTTATGTTTTTTATATGTGCACATTCACTTGAGTTTGCTGACTCGCCGTTTTTACTATTTTTTACTTGAACGTAATATCAGTACAAGCAACAACACAAAAAGAAAGAAAAAAATAACTCGTTGTGATGATGATAATAGACTACTTATAATAAACCTGACTACGTCTTTGGTATAAAATAAAGAAAACAAAAGTCCGTTTATATCAAGTGCGGAGAACCTTTTTTCGGGGGTTTCAGTGTATCAGGTAAAGAGTATTTAAAAATTATGCGTAGACATGTGTATTTCTTCTTTCTATTCGGCTCAAATTATTCAGACGCATTGAGCAAAAGCTACATCATCAAAAGACAAAAAAAATATTTTGTGTGATGAAAATGTAATTTTTACAAAGCTTGCTAACAAGCAACATGAGAACACCGATAACATGAAGCAGAGTATAATCTGCTAGAATAGACAACAACCAGTTTATTATTATGGGAATGTCTGAGTCTGTCCATCCGTCTGTCTGGCAAGACGATAGGTCAATAACTATAGCAACTATGCAAACTGTTTTCACAAGTCGATCACTGACCTTAAGAGCCAGCCTTGGTGCAATTATCAAAAGCTTCGCTTATCAGAAACCGTTAAAATTTAATGGTAACTTTAAAATTATTTCTAGTACCTATGTATATCTAGAGCTTATCAATGGCTTATCTACAGCTTTTCAAAAGCTTAGCTAGTAACGTCTTTCGCTACTTTAGAACAGTTCGATTGTTCGGCTTATTATTTTTATAATAATTTTGTCGCTGTTGATGTCAGCAATTAGCTATATTTACTTATGATGTAAAGAGACTATATATTAATAATATTTTTTTTAACTAAACCTGATTTCTATCTACGTCTGTACGCACTTCAAAAGTTTTGTTCCTGCAGCTGCCTTTCTCATTGAAGGGTAAAACGATACGTTTGCTTTTTCGTTTGGCCTTGTGGCAAATTAAACTTATTTACAATTTTTTTTTACATAAGTTCAAAAGAATAAAGTGCGTTGTAAGTGTATATAGAAAAGAAGCAAAACTTACAGAGAATATATACATATTATAATATATAGCTTTTATTATTTACTGAAAAAATCAGGTAGATATTTCAATATTTATTAGACTAACAAACATATATACATATGTATGTATATTTAATACAAAGCAACATAGATAAATGGTCCATTTTTCAAATTGAACGAGGCGCGCACGTCTGCGTAGTTTTTTATTTCTTTGAAGAAGTAGGTATACATTATTTAAAGACTCTTTCTATAAGAATATAGTAGCATGGTACAAGCATTCACATCTGCTGAAATTATATATAAAGCGTGTGTGCAGCAAAAAATGTCATGCATAAATACGTGCTTATATTATTGCGCCCATTCTATGATTTTATTTTTCTACTTTTTCTTGTGTGATACACACGACATGGAAAGAATTCTAAACAGAATGGATGATTTATGCCGTCTAATTCAATCCTTTTTCCTTTGTTCATGCGTGACTATTGAAATTGGAGTACACACTCTGAAATATGTCAGATTTTCACAGCACAAAATCAAAAGAAAATGCGTCTTGAAACTTGCAATTGCAATCTTTCCAATTTGTGCACTATTAACATATCTGACAAAAAGGCAAGCATTGCTACGAGAAAAAGGGTATGGATTTTGGCACAAAAAACTTTGGAAATGAAACTGTTTGTCACTGAAGGATTCTTATGTCTTATGAATATGATGTGTTTACAAACTTACATCAATTTGCAGTCCAACAATAGGAAAGCTTTTCGTTGATGGTGATTCCTTTGGCGTGTAGCGATAAAATTCCTGCTTTCCTTTGTACCATTTAACGGTGTATAACAGGTCATTCCCCAGGTCGTACTCACATTTGAGAACTGCAGTTTCTCCAGCTTTGACGTAATGCGGAAATACAACGCGGACGTTGAGCCCGTGCTCTCGATCGGAGTCTATCATATCGGTCATCCTGCCCCGAGCTTCTGAAAAGAAAACAAAGTAATACTCAAGATTATGTTTTGAGGTCGACATAGCAATCAATTACCTACAAAATATAATTCTTTTCTTTTTTAGGGACACGCTTTTGCATGTTGCTCAATTTATAACTTTTTATCAGTTTGTACACATTAATTTTAAATACAATAAAATAAATAGTATTGGCGATGTGTAAATTGTTGAATTCTCCAATTAAAAAAAATATTTTGTAATTATAAATATCGCCAGTGACGACGAAACTTTTTTAGTGACAGTGCGAATTTCGTCTGGTTTTCCTGACACATTAAAACTCTTATTGTGCGCACCTATTTTACAGAATAAATTTCATTTAAATTTGTTCTTAAATTTTAGCTCTTTTTGAAAAAAGTATAATTGTTGTTGTGACCAAATTGGTAGTGGAGATTAGAAAAGGCCAAAAGTTGGATGTCGAGTAATGCGTTAATGAATTAATTCTCTTGGAAACAACAACTGCAGTAATGACGTTGTTGTGCTCTATGATTTCGACAAAAGTACACAATCTAATAATAATCCACCAGCATTCCGTGAACTGGGCACCACCGTCGCCTTAAGCAAAAAAAAGTCATACCGCTCTGCACATTGCAATAAACAGGTCATCATCATCATCATTGCTTTTGTAACTTTAGCATGCTCACTACTTCAAAGCAACTTTGCCAGTCATTCGGCTAAAAAGTTTACATTAAAACCCTTATTTCACTGTAAGTTCCTTACACGCTTTCCACCACTCCATTAGTCTGTTGTAAGATGCTATTATGATCATTAAGACCTAATCCCTTCTTGTTGTTCTATGCAAGTTTACTACGCAGCCTTTCTTGTATGCATTGCGAAAAATAACCTGAGCTCTTCCGAAAACTACTACTAACTATATAGTATCACTTCCCTTGTGCTGTTGCTGCTGCACACTCTCATTATCATCATGACACTACTACCACCACCGCACCGCCACTACAGCTTTTTTTCTTGAGCTGCTTGTTACTTCAGCTAAGCAGAGAGCGTAAGCTTTTGTTCTGGGGATTCTTTTGTGGTATCAACGGGAAGGGAGAGGAGATGATATTAAAAGAAGAAGAAGAGAAAAAAAAATCTTTCAATGAATTGCCGTAAATCCTTTCTCCACGTCCACGAGTCTCCATTTATGAGTGAAATGTGGTATGTGCTCTTATTTCTCTATTTTTTTTTGTATCCACGTTCAACCCCACTACTACTGCCTATATAAACTTGCCATCCTCCAGCTCCGGTTACAATCCTACTTAATATCCATTCATGAGCACTCATTTTCTGAGTAATTTGCTCCGATAAGCTTGGCTATATACATGCTTTGTACAAAGCCGGCGGCAGCATATTTTATATAGAAAGCGTACGATTATATGTATACATATTATGGTATACTTATGCAACAAGGCATCTGTGGGGCTGCAAAGACTATCATCATCATCATCATCATCCTGTCTTCATCGTTTACTTTTTTTTCTTCTTCCGCCCGTCCTCATGCCAATTTTCCTTTCGGCCTATTACCTGTCAATTTTCTGTCTGGAAAAAATATTGTTTTAGCGGCAATTATTATCACATTCGCCTTCTCCTTCTGCCTCTGTTTTTCTTATCATGTTAGACATGAGTGTGCTCGTTGATGAAATGGTGGAAAAAAACTGCATTTTCACATAAATCATTAGAATGACATATTTCATTATTTCATCGGGGCATGTTGACAATATATTGCATCTTCACCAAATAGAAATAGGAAAGATTCTGGTTGGATAAAGAATAAGCGGCTGTATTTTATTGTGATCAAAAAGCTGGCTACCCTATTATGTAATTACTCATACACAACTATTTATCTATTATTACTAGTTATCTTCTTAGCTAACATACCATCCAGAGAAGCTTTGGAAAATTTGAAATTAGTGTTTCCTTGGAATGCTCTTAAAAAGTAATATGGCTTGATGACCTAATTAATCCACACACAAATGTAGTATTTGTGAACACTATATCGGTTTCATTGTAAGTGAGAGTTTAGTTATTGATCATTAATCATATTTAGATGATATGAAAAAAATTGATTGATAACAACTACAAATGTATTAACGAGTATATACTATAAGGATCGATGTACATATCTTGTTAGTAATAAAGTAAACACTCATAGCAAAGTAGCGAAAGCAGATTATCCGCCAAAATTTTCAAACTCAGAGCTGTTTTTTTATATATTCAAAAATAATTGCCATCACTGTCGGCGACAAGCGATGCGGACAAGTTTAAAAATACATGTAACAATTTTACTCAAAGATGTATTCATTCATTAGAATTTTTAGGTACATTCATTAGTTGTGGCTGTGGCAGTGCAAATTAAATATTGTGGATAAAGGAAAATTGATCAGTTTGTCATGTTAAATGTTGACCATATGCTGAGCACTCTTATTTCTTTAGTCACACTATCCGATATTTTTTTTGTCTAAATCGACTCATTCTTTCAGATTGACGGACGGACGGAACAATGCGAAATTAATTAAAAGTTTTTGATGCTTAATAAACACTAAATGTAGTGTAAGTAGATCAAAAAGAAGTAACTAATACATGTAAAGATATTACAAAAAGTATGACACAATAGTAGTCAGTGTACACACACATGAACAAAAACTAATAAAAATCCTTGATAAATTGCGCACTAGCAAAAGTGTGAGCAAGTCGTGTCGTAACTATAAGTTTCAAGCACAGCAAAACAGGCAAATATGTAAACTGCTATTTTGCCTCTTCTCAAAGTCTTCTTACAAGGGAGGTTATGGAAACGTCTAAAAAAATTCAATTAGGTAAATATTTTTGCTCACTGCAGAATTGTATTAACGTTACGAAAGATCAATGTACCGACAGGAATGTGTTTTTGAAAATGAATAAACTGTTCAACGTCATTTTAACTGTAAAATAAAACAAGTAAATATTTCTGTGGTCTTGAGGACCACATACGGTATATAGTCTACTAAAATATTAAGTTGAACTTTGAACTAATGTATAAACTATTGTCGCGTAGCAGGTTTCTCAAATAATTACCAATGGCCCGAAATGGTAATTGTTCGTATTTGATTAGCCTACTGCGACGATGCAAGATGAAGATGAATAACGATAAATAAATAATATGCTTGACTACAAGAAACACAGTTACTTCATCAACAACTTGACTTTACTTACTCATAAAGTGAGTAACAAATAAAATAATAGAAATTCTTGTTTCACTCTCGGCAACATTAAACGAAAATTAAAACACATAAACTAAATGGCTGAAAAAGGGACTGTTCCGTTCAGCTCTTACTCTAAAGAGATTATACAAAAAGAACGATCCTCTAGAAGAGAAGATCTAAAGCCTACAGATAAGAGAATGTCTTCTCGAAGAGACGATCAGAAGATAAATGATACATTTTTACGGAGAGTAATAGTATTTTATCTTGGATGTTGGTTCGTTGGTTGTGAGTTATTCTTACATTGCTTTTAAGAAGGTATACAATTTATCACATAGCATTAAGCATTAGCATAACTTGGAAATAAAAGCAAGAAATACAAAATAGTTGACACAATATTCAAATGAGATTGACAACATGATGAGAAGATGGCTAGCATTTGCTATGCCACACTATATTCTCTGTCACACTTCATTAGGGTGCTCAAAGAGTCTTACTAAAGAACATAAAATGCATATTCTTAATCAGCGTAAAAATCTGCACCGGAAAGATAAAGTTTAAATTGAATTCTGGGTAGTCTTTTTCATAGCCTTCCTTGTCAGCATTCCGTTTACACAGTTAGTCACTTCTGTGCATTCCTATTTAGTTAGGCATGTGACACAAATATGTGGAATGAAATAACAGCTTATTTACAAGTTGAGCATTATTGTAAGTCATTCAATTCAATGCCTCATTTACGTTTGTTCTGCAATAATTACCTGTTGTTCATTTGTCTTACAAATGAAAAATGAGTTTACGTGTCATTTGTGACGAAATTTAATGTTCATTGACCGTCCCCATTTTTTCATGTCTCACTAAGAACGGGCAACACAATCGTTAGTTGCGGTTGGTGTAACATTCCCCGAAATTGCATTTATTACTTTATTCATATTAGAATAATGCCAACTTTTATACGAGATAATAATAATACTATTCCACTGTACACGAGCAATTTTAATTACATTCCTCTTTGAAAAAATAATTTTCATTTATTTTGTCAAGTTCCCACATACCACCTAACTTCACAGACAAAAGTTATCATGACTCCATGCAAAAAGGCGATTCTCGCCTTATTCATTGTATCCAGCGTCAGCGCTGAGCTGTCAGTGCTTGTCACAGGCATGCCTCACGAAGAAATCGGCGAAAATCTTGACTTGGCAGATGGAGCACCTGCAACAGAGAAGGTTGGTCTATTTTCTATTTTACAAATCTAAACCCGGTGCAATTCATAATGTTGTATGATGACAATGTACACAAATTACTTTGTTTCGATGATACTGACAGGCTCACCCCGAAAAGCTGAACGCACAGAAAGCCTGGGAAGGATTTGAAAATGTGTACAATAATGACGACATAAGTAATCGGGCCGAGTATCAACGATTTCTTGGCATTGACCCACTTACCAATCCCTTCATCAACGAAATGAACTATAATAATGAAGGAGGAGCTGAGACCCATATGGTTAGAAAGAGAGTGCTGCCCTTCTCAGAAGAATTTCTAACTGCCGATAAATCTCCAGCAGACTCATTAGATTTGTTGGAGACGAAGGAAAAATATCCCAACTGAAGAATGCGTCTTGTTTCAGTATTGTTGTAAGAATGTTTATGAAAAGTTGTTTCTTTCTTCATTTTTTTTAGGTTTTGACGGCTCATAGCAACAAACAAGTATTACATTGCTTTGTTATTTTTTTCGGAAGATTAAAATCAGTTGTTATTTACAAAGAAAAACTGAAATCTGTATTCAGCTCCAATTAATTCAGGATTACCTATTACATCATTGTAAAACTGTAGATTATAGAACTAGCAAAAAGAATTTATGCACGCTTCCTAAAGAACACCATATTTTTGAAGGTATTGCATCAAACTATTATTATTATCTTACCAGTTCATCATCTCCACACATTACGTTAATTTGAAATAGCCAAAAATATATGATTAGTCAAAATGCATTATTTTTTCAACTGTTTATTAAACAACATCCCAACTTTTTGTGTAGACTGCACTGCAACCAAACAGCTTTACTTGGTGAGTATTTATTACGTATTTACAATTTCTTCCACATTGTAAATACACATCGTAACCACCCACCATATCACCACACGCAAGAAATTGGAATAAGACGCAAAGGCATACTATTTTTTTCTCTTTTTCTTAAGTTATGTTCTGATTTCATCGTCAATAACAGCACTGGGTGGAAATAATATAAAAGGAAAGAAAAGTCACTGGTGCCACCACCACCTTCCTCCCTCCTTTTCTCTCCTCTCTCTCTCTCTCTACACTAAACTTATTTCTTTCAACCCTGTCATAACTGCAAATAAGGTTTCCAAAAAAAAAGAAAACTTCCGTCTGCTCCTCTTTCTTTCTCCATCTGAATCGCTTTTATGTTCAGATTGTGCACTGCATACGAAGAAGCAATGAAGGGAAAAAAATATTTGGAGTAGTATAGATGCTGCTGCTGCTGTTGTTGTTGTTGTTGTGCGGCTGGCTTGGCTGGTGTGTCAGGATTTATGAGCATTTGTAAACGTGTGGTGTGAATTTTGTATGTGCCTGTTTAGCCGGGTAGCAGCGGGAGATGAAAAGACTCGATAAATGGGATACTACTACTACTACTGCCACTACTATGTTTGCTCTCATACTACCTTTTGAGCCAGTTGTAAATCTGTCGAAAGCAAACGTAATAGATAAGTAGACAAACACACACACACACAAATTCATAAAAATAGGTATAAGCGCACGCATATACACTTGTACGTTTTCTTGCATTCTTTTCTAGCTTTTTTTAAAGATATAGCTTTCCTCTCAAACTCACGCCGCTGCTACTACTACTGCTTCTGCTGCTGCTGTTGTACAGAAGTACATGCAAACAAAAAGAGTCTCAATAGCATTTGCCTCAAGATATATTTAGATAAATAAAGTGTATCCTCTCATCTCATGACCTGTCCTGAGAATTTTGTGCACTTGAAAAGTGGAAAAAAGACTGTTTGCAAATTGAAGGTTTTAACTTCAACTTGATATTGCAAATGTATTTTTTTGATATTTTTAAGGCTTTTCTGGCAACATGCGGCAGCCTCATTCAAATAAAATCTTTTTTTGAACTTCCATTTATAAATGCATACATACATACATACTGCATTACTGCTTGTAGTTCTTTCAGAAACCTGTGCACTGCAATCCCGGTCTACAATTTTAGCTTGTATTATTATTCCAGTTAAAGATAATATTATGGTTGCAATATGTACCCACGTAACGAAACGTTTGACTACAAGGTTGGGAAAAAATGGAAAAGTGTGACTGAGAAAGAAAAGTAGTATATCATTTTATTCCGGTGCCGGCCGGATTCCCGGGAGGAACA